>JAQHUG010000402.1:1519443-1543027 GCA_028555095.1 Dicrostonyx torquatus | reverse complement strand
ACAGAGAAACCCTGTCTCAAACCCCTCCCCCCCAAAAAAAAGCAAAACAAAAAACCCCAATCACAGTAGTTTAGCAACTTGAAGCAACACATTTATTTCCTTACACTTTCAGAGACTACAGTTCTAAACATGAGCCTATTGGGTGGAACTCCTGTCAGCAGGGTTGGCTTCCTAGCTTCTAGAGCAGTGGTTCTCAGTTTGGGGTCATAATCCCTTCAGAGGGGTTGCATATCTGATAGCCTGCAAATCAAATATTTATATTATGATGCATAACGGTAGCAAAATTACAGTTATGACGTACCAACATAAATAATTTTATGGTTGAGGAGTCACTACAGCCTGAGGAACTGTATTAAAGGGTTGCAGCATTAGGAAGGTTGAGAACCACTGTTCTAGAGGCTTCCAGTCTTCCTTGGTTTGTGGTTGTATCACACAGCTTTTGTTTCCGAGGTCACATTGCCTCTCCCTCTAATGAGGACCCTGCAATTATATTGAGTTCTCCAAGATATTTCAGAACAGTTTCTGCATCTCAAGCATTTTGATTACATCTTGAGAATTCCTTTAATGAGGTGAGGTGGCATATGCACAGGTCTGAGGGACTAGGACGTGATCTTCTTTGGGTACTATATGCAGTATACCATCATGCCAATCTTCATATGAGAAGGCATGCATGTATGTTGGAACTTGGTACATTGTATACCCTATGGACAATTAACTCAATGTCAATTATACCAAAATAAAACTTTAGTAAGAGAAACTCTGTTTTCTAGAATGCCCGTCTCTTCAATTAAAAAAATTCTACTAAATGAGCTTTCTGAATTAGCCACTTTCAATACATTCCAATGCTTGCTCCAAAAAATTTTTATGAAAATGTATATACATAAATGATATATGACTGATTATGAAGGAAATTAAAAAGTTTTGACAAACCCCTCAGTCATGGTGAGTTTACGGCTGTTACCCCATCACTCTTTGCATCTGTTTTTAGAGATGACAGACTTTGGGGATGAGGGTCCTTCCAGCTCCCAGGCCACAACCCCGATACCGAGCATTGGGGTGTTCCTAGGAGTGGGTCCAGTTCTGCAGCGCAGGTGGAGGAACTCACTAAGAATGTAACATGCAGGTGTGGGACACTCACTTCGTCCCTCCTGGTTTGCATAGAGCCTGTGTGGGCATACAGGGACTGATTTCTCCTGGGTTCCCTATGTGGAAGAAACACCCAATAGTCTTGTGAGATGATTCTCTGGACCCCAATATTAAAGAGACATGTGGACTTGGAAAGACATTCCCAGGACCACAGTGGTGCAGGGTTTCACACAGATTAATTAGGCAAGGAAAAAGAAAATGTTACCTCTAACACATCTTTCTTTGCTTAGGCTAAATTCTGCCCTGGAATCTCTTATAGATCAGCCTCTCTTTCGTGTCTTGACTTTGATACTCTCATTGCCTTTCTCCACCATATTAATCTTTGGGCTCCTCTTCCGTGATATCAGAATTCACCAACCTTCTGGCCTGTTATAAGAATTAATACCAACCCCGGGCCATGAGGAGTCAGAATCCCTAAGAGGTGATCGCCTAGACGTTTGCAGGTGACCCCAGGACCGCAGGACTCCTGGACGAGCCTGTGAGGAACAGAATGAGATTCCTTCCAGGGGAGGAATGGCAGGATCAGTGCTTGTGTCCTGGGTCCAGCACACATTGCCCCTGAGATGCTGACCGACAGTCGTGTGTGTGTGGCTCCTGATGCTGACACCCTACAAGGGCCTCCTAGGATGGTAGTGCAGCACTCGGCATCGGCTTCACAGAAAGTCATTCTGGATTTGTCTCATTACTACACCCCCAGAAAGTATGGCTCAACGGATACGAAACTGTGCTGTTGTCTTGTTTCTCAGATGCGTGCATGGCCTGAGCACTCATCAGAAAGGGGGTGCTTTCTCTATGTGTGTGCTTGGGCTTAGAAAGCCCCAAGGTAAGGTTTTTTTTTTAGCCTTCTAAAAGATGCAGAACTATTGGGGCCTTTTGCTTTTATCACTAATAGCTACTCTCAAGCACATATGGATTAAGCTCACTAGCATACTGACCATGGTAGTTCATGTTCTTGGACACTTAGCCTGTTGTTCCGGGTTTGTTACAAATATGCACTGGGCACCTTCTCTTTTCATGTATTTGTGGGATGTTTTGTGGATCTTGCTTTACTGTTCTTTTCCTGGATTATTCAGAAACCCGTCCCCCCGCACAAAAGGCTTTTTCTGACCCTCACCCATCCTCATGATGGGCTGTCACACTGTAACAGTGGTTCCTAGTCTTCCTAATGCTGTGACTCTTTAACACAATCCCTCATGCTATGGTGACCTCCAACCATAAAATTATTTTCATTGCTACTTTGTAACTGTGATTTTGCTACTGTTATGAATTGTAATGTAAATATCTGTATTTTCCAATTATGTGACCCCTGTGAAAGGGTTGTAAGAGTTGACCTACACATTGAGAATCACTGCACTATAATGTCATTTACTCCTGATTTATCATGCTCATATAGCTTGTGTGCGCATGTGTGTGAATGTGTGTGTGCATATACACATGCGTGTGCTTTCATGGGGAGGCCAGGGATGCCATTTTCCACTACTTCTGGTGTCTTCTTCAATTACTTCTCTCATGTTTTGAAACCGGGGCTCTAAACCTAAAGCTCACCTATTCAGCCAAATTGCCTAGCCAGCAAATCCCAGGGATCCTCCTGTCTCAGTCTGCCCACCCAGCACTGGGATTAAAGACCTGCACCACCGTGATTGTCCATGTATATGTGTGCTGGGGAGCAGAACGCACTTTACCAGCCGAGCCATCTCTTCAGTCTCTTGTGTCATTTCTGTTGAATTAATGACCCTTGCTAGCTCCAGAGTTTAGCAGAGGGCATCTTAAATTCAGGAGGTGTGTTTCATGTAGGACTTGAGAACCTCTACTGTCCAGAGGAAGCCTGTCATCAAAAACATAGCCTGCGGCATCAGGACACAACTTTTGAGTTCTTTCTTCTGCAGGGTTATGCATTTTCTAAGTTGCTCTGGCCTTAGTGTGGGCTGATGCACACTGCAACTCTTCTCTGAGACGATTAATGTGTGTGAGCCGCGTATCTGAGAAGATACAACTGAAGGGGAACAAATGAAAAGCTGGGCTTCCAGTCTGCTCTAGCCTAAGGAATCCAGTTTCATAACAAAATAACACAAGCAGTCAGGGACAGACACAGACGGCATAATTGCAAATACTTCCCACACCCCAAGTGTGCCCTTGGGCCAGGCCACAGAAAAAGCCAGGACAAATCTAATATACTCTCATAGGGCATGAGACTAAAGAGTGCTTCCTTTACTGAGTGTGTGAAGTTCAAAGGATTGCAACACTCATGTGACTTTCTGTTCTCTCTTGAGCTTTGAGTGATAACTGGTCCTATAACCAAGTCAGTGTATCTGCAAGGTCAGAATTTGATGTCATTCAGAACAGACTACATACACTGTTAATGTAAAGAGGTACACATTCCTTCCGTTCTTTAGTGGTTTTGCTCTCAGGTTGCTAGACACCTCCAGATGTTTTGGTGGAGGCCACATCAGGATTGAAGCTGTGGAGATGTAGGCTCTGGGCTGACTGCCTTTCACTGGAGGAATGATCTTAAGTAAGGCCCTTTGGCCCCTTCCTACATATAGGGGGCGTCTGTGGAAATCAAATATTTTCAAAAGAAGTAAGGGGTGCACTTTGCCTTCGTGGGAGAGTTTGGAGACAGTTTTGGTCATTTGGGGAAGATGCGAACTTGTGAACGGAAGCTAGAGATGCCGGCAAGCCATCAATAATGTTTCGGGCATTCCCATCACAGAGAACTCTCTAGCCTCTGACACTAGCAACACCAAGGAACTATCAAGAAAAGAACTGATACTTGTTGAAATGTATGGTGTCTGTACCCGGGCATGGATGGGAGGAGCATGTCCTGGCAGCTTGTCACTCTCAGGAAAGATCTGTGTAAGTACTCAGCCTCTGTCATCAGTGAACCACCCACAGTACATTCTGGAGAGGCCTGTCAGTCAGGGGCAGTGTGAGTGGCAAGTCTGGCTTCTCCATCTCTGCCATCCTGGATGCCAGCCCAGGAGACATTTCTAAGGACCCCATCCTGGTGCAACCTCTTCCCTCATGCTTCCTCTTTGAAAAAAGAAACAAGACAAGATGCAGAAGAGATGACTCAGCTGGTGAAGTGCGTTATGCTCCCCAGCACACATATACATGGGAAATCATGGTGGTCCAGGTCTTTAATCCCAGTGCTGGGTGGGCAGACAGAGACAGGAGGATCCCTGGGGTTTGCTGGCTAGGCAGTCTGGCTGAAAAGGTGAGCTCTGGGTTTAGTGAGAGACTCTGTCTCAAGAGGCATGGCTACTGGCTGTGACCTTCTCATGGGACACCACCCTCTAATATTTTGGAGGTGCCCAGTGGTCTAAAGAAATGTTCAGAGGGCTCATAACGATTTCAGCTTCCCGTACTATTTGTTATGTGAAAGGGGAATGAATCATGGGAAATGGCCCACTTTCATGGTCTTGAAGATAATCTGCTGCCTTCCACTGTCAGTTCCTGGTTGATAGGTCAGCACACATTGACTTGTTATATTATTTGACACACTGAACCTCTTCTTTGGGCTTGGTAACATTTATCCATCTTTCTAAAACAGTGGATCCCAACAGGGGAAAACGAGCTTCTCAGGGGATACCTCAATCAAACCCAGAGCTCATCGATAGGGATGCTCTCATGACCAGCAAAAATGTCTTGAGACATTTTTGGTTGTCATCACTTGGTAGAGGCAAGGGGTCTTACTGGTACCTAGATAATAGAGACCATAGATGTTGCTAAGTATCCTTCAGGGCCTGTGACACACCCCAGAACAAAAGAGTGATTAACCCAGGCTAATAGGGGCTGAGAAACTGTCTGCGCTGGGAGCCTGCACAGGAGATTTTAATAACACGTTTTTATTACTACCTTTGATTCCCTATGGAGTTTTCAGGACAGCTGCATTGAGTTTGTAAATTCTTTCTTTGGATCTGCAGCATGCCTTCCTTTTCCACAAATGCAGGCCGCCACCTCCCAGCTTGCCGCCTGCCTCCGTTAATGTTGCGTGGAGACAGAGACACACCAGCTGGTGTCGGTGCTGTGTGAGACTGCTTTGTGCTATGATCTCAAAACTGAAAAGATGCCACAGAAGCCGTGGCACATGAGAATCCTAAAAGGCTTGCTATCCAAAAACACAGAAAAACATTGCTAATCTCTGGCTAAACTATGTAACTGTATGTTGAATCATTCATTATAGTGTGGGTCCGCGTTTTTTTGCGATGTCCTTTTGGATTCTTCAAAATTACTATTTTTTTTTTAAAGACAGTATGTCATGTGTCTAGGTTGATCTTAGATTTTTTTTTTTTTATATATCCAAGACTGACCTTGACCCCCGGATCCTCTAGCTCCACCTCCCAGGTACTGGGATTACAAGGTTGCACTACCAGGCCTGGCCAAAAAAGTGCTTTCTAGTCTCCCTAATGTCTCTTGGAACATTATGTGAAAGAGAAAGCCTGGAGGTTTCTTCTTCGCATCATTTAGACTGCTCTCTTACCAACTTTGTTCAGCTGGGCTCCACCCTCAGCCAGAGGGGAGGAAAAGAGCAAACACAAGCATTAACAACTGGGCTGAGGCAGGAAGTTGCCTTCTCAGTACTTTTAACTGAAAATTGTTGATGCCTGATTTTTTTTTTTGAAACAGGGTCTTTCTATGTATTCCTGGCTGTTCTTGAGTTCACTCTGTAGACTAGACTGGCTTTGAACTTACAGAGATCTGCCTACCTCTGTCTCCCAGGGGCATGTACCACCATGCCTGGCTGGTGTCAGACTTTTAATGCTCAAAGTGGGTTCTGAATGTAGAAAGGGAGTTGGGTCTGTGTAGAGAGAGCTTCAGTTACACAGTTTGATTGTTAATGCCATCTGGACCCTGGTTTGCAGATCTGTAAAGTCACACCCTTATTAGGCCTTGTCATTCCTCTGAGCCTGACCTGGGGAAGACCTTGCTACTCTCATCGGTCTGAGACCTTGGGGTCCTTGACATAGCCATGCTCATGGCAGAATTCCCTCATTCACTCAGGACCATCTACCCTCCATAATAAAGAACTCATTTATTCAGTTATGAATTAACTGAGGGGTAGCTAGTGCCACACACAGTACAGGCTAACCAGAGAAGCAAAGCCAGAGGAGCCTGCAGAGCAGCGAAGAGAGGTAGGAGCCACAGCTCCGTGTTTAGTTGCTAGCCAGAAGGGGGTGAAGTGCAGAGGGAGGAGGCACTGAGGCTGTCTGGAAGGCTGCAGGATGCTTTGGGGGCTGACCAAGCTTAAACAAGAAGACCTTCAAGGAAGGGCTGTGGAAGTCAAGGATCCCGCAGGGGGAGGGGAGCGACGGCCAGGTTGCTTCTCAGTTCGCCTTTGCCAATGGATTCTTGCCATGTTGAAGGCACACAGCACTCCAGTTATGACCCAACTCTTGGGGCTCATCGGATTGAGACGTGGTATGAACTCACACTGATCAAGCCTGAAAGCAAAAGTCCATAAATCAGGATCCAATCATTAACTCACATGGGAAGATACAGATGCCAAGTGAGCTAAGCAATTGCACTGGCCTCAGTAGGACATTTGCTCAAGAGCCAAATCTCTATGCCTGGTTATCAGATCTAGCACAGTGACAGAGCAATCTGCAATATTTGCAGAGCAAACTTCACACCAACAGGGCCGTTGAGGGCACACTGTGGACCAGTACTGAGCAATACCCTTCGACTACAACAAATGGGAAGAGGAAAGGAGGACTTTGGCTCCTAGTCTTGGAGGCTCCAGTCTGTGACTCATTGACTTTGTTGCTTTGAGCCCGTGGTGAGGCAGTAGAGTACAGCAGGGGCATGCAGCAAAGCTCACCTGCTTACCTGGCCACTAGGGAGAAAAAGAGTAAAGGAAGGGAGTGGGACACTACCCACGCCTTCAAAGGAGCATCCATAATGGCCCACACTCATTATAGAAACACAAGGCTTTACCTCCTATGGTTCTGCCACTTTTCCAGTAGTGTACACTGGAAACCAAGGCTTTAACACACAGACCTTTAGAAACATTCCAAAATCAAAATATGGTACATGCATTATCTTTTGCAAACATTGAAATTATTTATTTTTAAACGATTGGTTTTCGTTAAAGGACAACTTCTTCCCAAACATTCATACAAGGACTAGGGGAAGGCCTTGCCATTCCCATGAGCCTGAGGCATTGGGGTCCTTAAGATGACCATGCTCATGTCAATGACATGACATTCACTCATTGTTTTCTTTTTCTCAGTTTGAGGTCCTTGAAGACTCTTGACTCAAGTTTACCGTGTTGTTTCAGAGTCTCTGGTACCTCTGAGGTGATCAGCAACAATGTATCACTTGTTGTGTGAAACTAAGCTGTGTTACAACTGAAAGAGAAAGCAGAGATGTGAGACATTTCCTGTGTGGGTCCAGAGCTTTCCAACTTGATCTCTGCTTTTTAAACACTACAAGGATGCAACCAGTAAACTTCTGATCTTTCTCCCAGGTCTTGCCTGGGAGAGCTAAATCTTCACTTAAGAGTTTATTCTCAACATAGCCTTTCCCGAGGTGTGGATTCCTTTTCAGAATGAGTCCCTTCTCTTCAGCAATTGAAAGAACCTGCATCCTTCCTTCCATCTATATCTATCTATCTATCTATCTATCTATCTATCTATCTATCTATCTATCTATCTATCTATCTATCTATCTATCTATCTACACACACACACACACACACACACACACACCAATCATGGCAGGAGAAACCCAAAAGGATGGCTACCTTGCCTCAAATTGGAATGTTATCAGCATCCTGAAGTTCCTCCAGCACTTCCTTGACCAAGCCCTACGTTCTTCCTGGACAGCCGCTACCCCAACACTGAATTTTCCTTTACAAGTGTTGGCTGTGGTGCACCCTTAAGCATCAGCCGTTACCTAGCCTTGTTTTGAATTTTCTGTAATAGAAGGAAAGAGTCTATACTTT
The DNA here is from genome assembly GCA_028555095.1 of Dicrostonyx torquatus. NCBI lineage: Eukaryota > Metazoa > Chordata > Mammalia > Rodentia > Cricetidae > Dicrostonyx > Dicrostonyx torquatus. The sequence continues at coordinate 1,534,938 of JAQHUG010000402.1, read as the reverse complement.
CCTGCACACGTTTGTGCCTGTTTTGGGCTCCCTTTGTGTGTCAAGGCAGTGCTTGTGAGCTTCATCCACGCTGTTGCTTTAGTCCGTTCACTTTACGACTCTGAACTACTTCCTTGCATGGACATGCCACAGACTTCATTTCCCATTCGACTGCTGCCTAGTTTCTGGGTTTTTGTTGTGAAGAAATGTTGAAATGAATATTTCCAAATATATATATCCATATATATATATGAAAAAACCCTCCCAACACAGAGAGTTATCTTTGAACCAAATTATAACAGGGCCCAAAAACCTTAACTCAACAGACACTATGTTAGGGCACCATTATGACCTCAGAATCCAGTACATAATCTCCCAAACCTGCCAAAGTGGACACAAAGATCTAATCCATCAAAGACTTGGTTCACAGTTCCAGGATCCAGAGAAGTCCCTTATTGTACTAACCATTTTTGGCTTCTGTAGTTTCGCCTCTTGCTAACTGTTCTTGGTAACCTGAGTGTGTCAATCAGGAGGTGTGTTTTTGTGCATAAAACTCACAGTGTGCCTCCTGGCTGCATGATTTCATCAAGTTCCCAAAGCAGCCTTTCTCTTTGGCTTTAGGAATGTTTGTGTGCACTCTGCTGTAATTACCTTGCAACAAAATGACTGTGGGTCAATTGCTTACTTACTGTGTGATGCTAACCAGTTTCTTAAGTGCCTGTAACAGCTGGGCGGTGGTGGCACATGCCTTTAATCCCAGCACTCAGGAGGCAGAGGCAGGCGGATCTCTGTGAGTTTGAAGCCAGCCTGGTCTACAGAGTGAATTTCAGAACAGGCTCCAAAGCTACGGAGAGCCTTGAAAAACCAAAACAAACAACAAATAGACAAATAAATAAACAAATAAAGCGCCTATAGCAATACCATTATGTCAGTGGTGTATGAGAACTCCCTCCTTCTGGTGTATGGTATTTTTCAGACTATCATTTCTGGTCCAGCAGGTGGGAGTGTGGCGTAAGTTCATTGTGATCTAACTTGCTGCACTCTTTTCATCCTCCTGATGTCTGTTTACATTTCATCTGCCCAGTGTTTACATGTATTTCCTTCTGGGTGCTGGATTAGGCCTCACACACATTTTTTTCCATGAATTTTGTTCTGAGTAAAAATGAATTGATATTAATCATTTTCACATTGCAGGAAGAATTTACTTACTGAAAAACAAAGTGGAAGAGGCCTTTTATGTTAGTAAGCTTTTATGAAAATACAGTCCAAGGTTTTATGTCCAACTTATCAGCCATTTTCCTTATGATTAGTCTTCTTATATCTTACTTAAGAAATATTTTAAGATATCATATAGATATTTTTTCAAGATTATTTTCCTTGATAATTTTAAGCATTTTTGCTACTTTGCCTTCTAGATTTTGGTCCTAAATTTGTTCAGAATTGTTGTTTGAAAATTGTTTTAGTCAAGGTTCTCTAGAGAGACAGAACAAAAGAAGTGAATGTATGTGTGTGTATGAACTTATTAAATCATCTTTAAAATGGAAATAATGGCAGAATCTCACCTGAGGAGTGGAAAATTGATAGTTACTCTGCCCTTGGGGCTGGGTGCCTCATCCGTTAGAGTACTTCCATGATAGCTGTATTCTCACGAGGGAGCAACAAACACTAGCTACTCAGTTTACAGTTCTGCTGTTTCCGTAGTCTCAATCAGGTGTTGGAAGCCTGGAAGTTTCCTAGAGAACCATTGGTCCAGTCCATGATGTGAATTGGAAATGCTGGCTGTGCTGTCAATGATGTCATCTATCATCATCATCATCATCATCACCATCATCACCATCACTGCTGTGCGGATTGGTCTGATGTCAACTTGACATACAAACTAGAGTTGTCTGAAAGGAGGGGACCTCAACTGAGAAAATCCTTCCATCAGGTTCAGCCACAGGAAGACATTTTCATAATTAGTGATGGATGGGGGAGGGCCCAGTCCATTTTAGGTGGTGCTATCCCTGGGCTGGTGATCATTGGTTCTATAAGAAAGCAGGCTGAGCAAGCCATGGGGAGCAAATCCATAAACCGCACTCCTCCATGACCTCTGCATCAGCTGCCTCTAGGCTCTTGCCCTGTGTGAGCTCCTGTTCTGACTTCTTTTGATGATGGACTACAAGTTGGAAGTATAAGCCAAATAAACCCTTTCCTCCCCAAATGGATTTTTGATCATGGCATTTCCTCTCAGTCATAGAAACCCTAGAAAAGATGATCATGATCATATCATCATCATCATCATCATCATCATCATCATCAGCAGCAGCAGCAGCAGCAGCAGCATCAACATCAGCTGCAGCAGCAACAGGGCAGTTCAACTCAGCAGCAAGAGGGAGGCCAAGTAAGCAGAAGGGGAGACCGTTTTCCTTCTCCTTTTTCATTGTGACAGGTTTCAGAAGGTGCCACTCCCAGTACAGGTGGGTCCTCCCACATCAACCAGTGCCATCAGGGCAGTTCTTCAGGTGAGGCTCCCTACTCAGGTGGTTCTCATTTGTGACAAGGTCACATGAAGAGCAACCCTAATAAGAAAGCTTTACATTGTAAAGATAGCCTGCTGTTTCTAACCTGGCTACTGAGACCCACGTTCCCTGTTGGTCTGCATTGCCTGCCATGACTATTAGATGTCACAAATAGGTGAATGGATGACCCTGATACACACACACACACACACACACACACACACGTGTGCGCACATATATCTCATCTGGTTCTATTTCATATCACATCTCCCAGCCAAAATCACGTCATGGAGCTGAATAGAGTAAGGGTTGGAACCACTAGGTTCTTCTTCAGGACTTTGTTATATGTGTGTGCTTGGGCTAGTGTCACAGTCGTTACATGGATTAGTTTCCTAATCTTGACTACAGGAGAACTTGATTAGCCATGACTCCTGATCGCTTTTGTAAACTGGTTCTACATTCTAATAATTCAAACACACTCGAATTTCTGCTGCCTTCTTAAGGTTAAAAACTAACCAAACCCAAATATCTCTCTCTCTCTCTCTCTCTCTCTCTCTCTCTCTCTCTCTCTCTCTCTCTCATACACACACACACACACACACACACACACACTCACTCACTCACTCACCTGTGCATACCTTTTGGAGTGTGCCCTGTAAAGTAGCTTTCAATCCATGATCTAGCTTACATAATCACATGTAATACAAGACATAATTATGGCATGAACAATGGTGCGGTCAATGCAAGGGGGATAACTCCCTTAGAACTGTAGCCTCAGAAACATTTCTTGCCTCTGCAGGGCAACATCTTTTCCCCTAATGCCACCTCCACCCTCCCTGTTTAATAGAGGATTGGTTTCAATTAGGTACAGAGAGTAGTGGAGGGGTCTAACCCTTAGGCTATTGCTTGCTTTTATTGTAATAATGCACTCGAACAGGGAACTATCTCAAAAGACAATATGCTGATAATGGGTGGGGTGAACTAGGACCCAAGCCAGTAGCCTGATGTTGTTTCAGGAAAGATGCTATCCTAAAACACAAATCCCAGAAACCAAACTGCCTACTTCATGTTTCTGTCTCATGCTGGTCTTAGGAGTAAGGAGTAGGTCCCAACAACCACATGGTGGCTCACAACCATCTGTAATGATATTGGTGCCCTCTTCTGGCCTATAGACATATAAACAGGCAGGACACGGTATACATAATAAATATAATAAATAAATCTTTATAAAAAAGAGTAAGGAATAGGATCATAGTCATTAGACAACAATCCATTCTTTAATAAATTTCAGTGAGTTTTCTAATATGTGGTGCTGGGAAAAAGGAAAGACAGCAAGAGCATGTGTAGAAACTGATGGCGTTTTTACGTGGATGCTGGGGGTTGACGCTTGGTGCCTGGGCTTGTTTGAGCAGCAAGCGCTTCATGGACTTCAGGCCTTTCTGAAATTAGGAAAATTGTATTAATCTTAGAATTATGTGGGCATGAATTATGTTTGTGGAAGACTAGGCCAAAGAGTTTTTAGCTTATTTACCTTGATTCTGAGACCGAACACAATGGAAGAAATTAAAATTCTATAAACTGTCCCAAGGGTCATGTGGACAGAACTCATCAAACACACTGTTAAAGAGAATGATGTTTGTATAAATAATTTGGTGCACAGCTTCTTCCATTTTTGAACTTATACATTTGGAATGTCTCTTAGGCATTAAAAATTAAAGAAGAAAAGACTTCATTTCCTTTCTAGAAACTCTTAGATTATTTCATTAGCCCACTCTGCCTTAGTGTTAAGATCTTCATAATGAAATGACTGGCGTATTTATACATTCCTGGATTTTTAAAGATATGAATTTGTAAAAAGTGGTGACATATGCGTGGGGGCAAGGAGGTAACTTTTCTCCCCAAAATCATGATGGACTGGAACTTCCTTTAGATATTTCTGCCTATGTTCCTCCTGAAAAGGAGAAAGTGAAAAGCCATAAAGCAAGTCCCTTGTACCTAGGCTTCAGTCATCTCCAGAAATTCCCAGGATCTTCAGGAATGTTTAGTCACAACTAAACTGACTGCTAGGATGCACTGACCAGGGTCCATCTCTGCTTTCCTCAGTTCCCCCAACATCTAATCCCTCTTCATGGGGACCCACAGATGACAAAATAAATCCTCAGTTTTTCTGGGTCTCTGAGTATCCAGCTCCTTGCCTCCCCAGGCTCAGGAGAGCATGTCTACTTCACTGCAAAACTCTGTATACTCAAGCTAGTAAGCTGTACTGCTACCACAAGAGTGCAAACTCACAGGGAAATGCAGAAGGGCTCTACAGTGCAGGATTTAATGCTATTCTGGGTTGAGGGTGGGGAGAAGAAGATTGTGACAGTCAAATTATGATGAAGATGCCTCCCTGCCTGGATACTACCCATCCTTTCCTTTCCATTTTAAATCCATTCCATCTTTTAGTGTTTCCCTAGATTAAATAAAACTCTCTGAAGTGTGGTCTGATTAATACCTCCCAGGAATGAATATTTCAAATCAAATCAATCTTCCACATGAAAACCTTTCAAATATAATATATTGGGCATACTTCCTTTCACCCTGGTTCCATTTACTTTGATACTTACTCTTTCTCAGTCCTCAGCAGTTCCCGTGGTTTGACTTTTAAATGTCTCCCAAAGGCCCATGTACTATATAAGTTTGGTCCCCAGCCTGCGGTTTGTTGGAGGATATGGTGGCTCTTTCAAGAAGTGGTGCTATTTAGGAGATGGACTCTATTGGACGGCAGTTAGATCATTGGCGGTATGTTTTTGGAGCGCATACTGAGTCCCTTGGATCTCTTCATGGCCAAGCTGTAATGTGGTGGTCATACTGCTTTGCCAGGATGTGCTTTCTCACTATGGGCCTTGGATGTGCTATCTGGTTGTGGACTAAAGCCCCCCAAATGGAAATTATTGGTTATCTTAGGAACTTGCTTGCAGTTATGGAGAGTTAACCGATACAGCAATTCTGCTCTGTTCATGTGATCTAGGTCCCTCACTCCTTTCCTCTGCTTTCTCTCCCCTTCCTTGAGCTGTGGTCATATGGACTAGCCAAGCAAATACATCACATCATGCACTATTTTTCCTATTGTTTCTGGGACTAAATACTTGACAGAAACAATTGGAGGTTCTCCTTTTGCTTATGGTCAGGGTCATCTACAGTAATTTGGCCTCAGGCACTTGCACAGAACATTGTGGCAGAAGAGAGCTGCTTACTTCATGGCAGAAAGGATGCCCAGAAAAGAATAGGAAGAGGCCAGGGACAAGCTTGGTCCCAGTGATTCTCTTCTTCCAGCTCTTGGGGGGTACTCGCTGGAGAAGACTGCTGGGACATGGGGTTAAGTCAATAGAAAGTCTTTAATTAGACAGTCGGTGACTACCCTGGGTATTCAAGGTCCCAGCATAGTCCTGAGACTTTCTCAGTGTGAGCTTCTAAGCACAGAAACTAGGTTCTGGGTTGACATACTCCAGTTAACAAGAAGAGTTAGCCAGAAGTGGAACTCCAAAACCCAAAAAGTAGGTTAATACATTTAGAGTCTTTCCCAGACTTTGATGGATTAGGCTGGTGGTACTGTCTACATGTTGAGTCTAGTAAGGAGCCTCTTGTGCTATTATACACAATTTGTCTGGAGCTCTCTGGATTTAGATTCTCTATGTATGGGGGTTTGCAATGTGAATAGGGTTGAAGATTTTAGGCCACATCCAATATCCCTTGCCTCAGATGGAAAACAAAACAGAGAAAGGGAAAGTGGGGGGTATCACCCTCTTCTTACCATTTCCATCCTTCTAAATTCATATGTTGAACTCTTACATCTCCTGTGAGAGGGACTTTGGAGGTGATTAGATTTAGATGAGGTTTGAAAGATGGGTTCCCATGTGGGCACTAATATTCCTAAGAGAATAGATAGGATAAGCTACTAGAAGAGCTGGGAAGTGGGCCCTCAACAGACCTTGATGGACTTGTGCCTGCATCTTGAACCTGCCTGTAGTATGTTCTCCAGAGTCACCAGCAGTGCATGTTTATTCAAGTCACTAAGTTCCTGATGCTTAGTTAGAGCAGCCCAAGAGGGAGGGAAATGTTTCAACACCAAAGAGCCCATCTGCTATGCTCAATGAGGCAGGAACTAAACTTGGGCTGAGATTCGCCATTGTGTAGGCCGTTGGTAACCTTAATGATGCTCCCAGGTAAATCTGCTAGAGAACACACACAGGTACCCATAAAACTGAAAATAAAAACTTGATCTCTGGCTGGTGGCTACATGGGGAACTTGTCCAAATCATGCAGTCCTAACCCTCACAGCTCAAAAACTACATCGTGGTTGACACATTTCAGTTAGCAAGAACAGTTAGCAAGAGGAAGAACTGCAGATGCCAAAAACAAGGTTATTAAGTTTGGGAACTTTCCTGGATCCCGGAACTATGGACCAGGTCTTTGTTCCCATTTTGGCAGTTTTGGGGCCTGTGTGCTGGCTTCTAAGGACAGAATGGAGCCTCTAACACAGAGTCAGTTGTGCTAAGGTCTGAGGGCTGCTACAATGAGAGCGGATTTTGTGACACACTGGGGATAAAAAGCTGTGTGAAATGATTTCTAGAAAAGAAGTGCTAAGACTTCGAGAAAGATTTAAATAATTCTTTGAAAAGTTTTTCTTCAAAATGAGTCAGATGTTGGAAGATATGAGGTTTAAAAAAAGACCCTACTTATTTTTTTATCTTTTTCTAAGAGGGGAACACCTTATTGTGTTCTGACTGGAATGGCTCAGGAGGGGAAATCCCATAATGCAGGAAAGTCTTAGAAGAGCGTTGCCTGAGTCTTATTTCTGAAATAGCAAGAAGGGATGAGGCTTGGTGGCCCAGAGTGTCCTTGCCCTTTGGTGGGATCTGAACAATTCCTCCACTGTAACAGGAAGGAAAGGCTGAATGGAAAGAAAGAGATGAGAGAAAGGACATATTTTCTCTGTGAAGAGGGTGAGGGCATCAGATGAGGGTGAAGTTGTATGCACGAGGAGAGTAGGTAAGAACCACATCACCTCTAGAGTAGAGGTTTGTCCCTGGCCTGGGGACATCAGGTAGCCAGCAGAACAAAGTGTTCTTGGGTGTGGTGATCACACATCCAGATGAGGCTGGTCGGTCCAGGAGGAGTTTCCTGCAGGGCAGACGTGTGCTCAGGACAAGTGGTCAATGGTGGTTTATTTAATAAGGTTGGGGGTTTTGCCACGCGCTGGCCATGGGTCTATGAGAGGATTGGAGAAATCACTCGGCCCACACTGAGAGTAATGAGTGCAATGGTAGACAGCAAGCCAAGTTGGGACTAGAGGGAATCAAGGAAAAGAGGAAGAGGATGAGAGACATAAACACATCTGACACCAGTGAGCTGTTGTCCTGGAGGCACAGAGCCAAATGATAGAAGGTGTGTGCGATGGCCATTCTTGGTTGTCAACTTGGCTACATCTGGAATTAGCTAAAACTCAAACAGGTGGACACACCTGTGAGGGATTTTTCTTGATTGGATCATTTATAATGGATTGGATCCATTATTTAGGATTGGATCCTAAATCCAGATCAATTGGGGTCAAGACACCCACCCTAAATCTGGGCCACACCTTTTGATGGCAGCCTATGTAAAGGACATGGAAGAAGGAAGCAGTTTGCTTCTTATCTGCTTGCTCTCATTCTTGCTGGCATGTTCATCCCTTCACTATATTAGAGCCTACTTCTTTGGGAATCCAAAAGATGATGGGGACCAGCTGAGATAACCACCCTCACGGACTGAACAATTATTGAATTATTGGGCTTTTCACCATGTGATAGTCTTTGTCAGGCTAGCCAGACCACATCCCACTGTAATAATCCTAATAGATAAATCTAACACGTATTCATTCTACCTGTTCTGTTCCTCACGAGAACCTTGACTAATACAGTGGAGGATAATGTGGGATGCCTGCAGCGGTGATTGTCAAGGGGCAGTTCTAACAGTGACTCAAGTCTAGATGTTCAAGGTGTAAGAGACTGGTGTTCTGTGGGCAGTTGCATCTTAGGGGAGATCAGGAAGTGACGAAAAGGCCACCTACTGGAGGGACCGACCAACCCTGTGAGTGGAGTCAGCTTGTGATTGTAGCAGAAGTGCTTTTGGGAGACTGACTTAGAGCTAAAACTGGCTTAGAGCTAAACTGAAGGAAGGGGACAGGAAGTTGCCAAGGACACCCCTCATGTGGTCTACAGCACAGGCTATACGGTGACTAGGAGGGTAGGGAGGAAGCAAATGAAACAGACGGGACATGGAAAGGGAAGATTAGAAGTGGGGGGCAGGAGTAAGATGAATGTGGGACAGAGATCAGTCCCCCAGCAGGCACTGGGACAAATGATGGCTTAGAGAATGTCAGCAGTGTCTTAGGGCACGGCAAGTGCTTTTGAAATGAATGGGATGATGAAGATGCTTCTTCTTAATATTTTCAGTTGGTTTACATGGCATATTAAATATTTGTTAAGCACTAAAAACCTTTAAAACTCTTTTCTTGTATTAAAGAAAGGCTAAAATATTCTTAGCAACATGCTAACAAAATACAGTTCTAAACCATCATCACTTTGTTTCAAAGTTAAAGCCTTTAAACTGTTACATGGCAAATTGGGGCACATGGTAATTGCTACATTCTCATGAAGGCCATCCAGTTCTGTTCAAATAGAAAGCGGATGTCACTATTCAATGTTTGGATTCTTCCTCTCTGTTGCACAGTTGTAAAGTAGAAGCCTCCTGGTGAGGTGTAGGGAAACTGTAAGCTATCTTCAGGCCATTGCAATCTGAGCTGATCTCATTGCTGGTGTAATCCATCTGGTTTGTCTTCCCAACTTGCTGTCTCCTTGCACTGGCTACAGTGACTAAGAAGCACCGTTTTGCACAGAACAAGTACCAAGTGCCAACCAGAAGAGAATGAAGGGTCTGTAAACAGCAGCCCCAAGGAATAGCCACTTCCAGTCACGCGGTGTTGGGATGTGCGAGCGTCAGTGCGGACAGTGAAGATTTCCAGGATCAATATTAAAATGATTGTAGGGATCACTCTTCAGCATTCTCAACAAATGCATTGGATCATCACCGTAAGCATGCAGGAGCTTGCTGCAAGGACAAATGCCAGGCTCTGCCCTCCCTGGCACATGTCAGTTGCTCTGAGGAAAGATTCAGGATTTTAAATATGAGAGTCTCTTCCATCCAAGAACAGAGTGTTGCCTGAGATGCTCTTAGATGATCACAACTCCACAAGCTGAGAGTCCTATTTGTATTGTGTTTTTCCTCTATCTATCTATCTATCTATCTATCTATCTATCTATCTATCTATCCATCCATCCTCCCACCCACTGTCTGTCTGTCTGTCTATATCAGGTGAAGTTTATAAACTCACCATAGTAAGAGATCAACAGCAGTATTTAATAGCAAATAGGAAAAAGATATTAATAGAACACTAAAATATCTTATGATGAAGTAAAACAGGGGTTGTTTCACCAAGATACCGCTTCAGTTACCTCATAACTGAAACGGTCTCTTGGTAACTGATGAGCAGGCAGTGTATACAGATACAGCATGAATCTACTGGACAAAGAGATATTTGTATCCTCAGTGGGATGGAACAGTCAGCAATTTAACACTTATGAACTGTTTATTTATAAAATTTACCGCTAGTTGTTTTATGATCGTTGTTGATTAGAACCATGAATGTGAAACTGGATACAGGGGAGCTACTGGATTAGCCCAGCCTAAGCTGGTCCTACTTTCCTCGAGAGATCTGTGTAAGCCTTGCTGCTTAGTGTGAGACATAAGCTAGCTGCCACCGGGGAAGTGATGAGAACCAATCACAGCCTAGGAGGCTGCCCCAATATTCCTGACTTGTAAGGTACTTATTACCAGGAGCCTCTATCAAGTTGAGAAGCTCTTTTGCATGGGACATGGATGGGAGAGATTCTTTTGACATTTTTCTCTTTTAAATAGCCTCTAGATTCACAGCAAGCAGGGCAAATGAGGGCATCTTGACATTTGGAGAATGTAAAGGGAATTAATTTCATTGCCATCTTTTTTCTGAGAAGTTACTGTGCCACCAGAACTTCTCCGGGTAAAGCAAATGGCGTGTGTGAGGAAACACAGCATAGATGGCAGAAGGAACAGAAATGAAGCACTTCCTCTGCCTGTCACCCTAGGGGCCACAGTAGGACCTGAAAGGCAGCAGAGTTGCCCCTGAGTACCTTACTTGGGAAGTAGGGGAAAGCGTGCTTGGTAGACAGGATGCTAGTAAGGCCATAGTTTTCTAGAGGCCTTCTGGAGCTTCTGGGTCTTGATGCCACGGAAGCGTCTCTTGTGCTCACCTTCTTCGCACCTTGCAGTCGGAGCTGCTAAGGACCATCTCTGGCAAGAAGAGGCAACCAACCCAAAAGAAATGTTGCCACCCTGTTTGTGTTGACTTTTTAAAATGCAATTTCAAAAACCTTTGCACAAATCTCCTTTCTTAAGCAGGAAGAATCCATAAGTAAAGGTTACCAGTTAGGGCCTCTCCTCCCCTTCCTTTTGAGATAGAGTCTTTATCTAGTATGCGAGACCACTGAAACCGCTAGGTAGACAAGAATGACCTTGACAGCCAGCTTCTCCTGCTGCCACCGGTAAATCCTGGTATTACAGGCTTGCACCTCCTTGCCTCGTTTGTGGTGTGCTGGAGACTTCGGGAAAGGTAGACAAGCAATGTAGCAACCGAGACCGATCTCTAGCTGGTCTCCTAAGTGTTAATACTTTAATCATATCTGCTCTGGCTACCTTGGTCTATCATCTCTTCCTTTCCTATTCAGGAAAAAGCACATGCTTGGAACTACTAATGAAGTTCTGAATATCTTTGACTTGTTAGCAGTTGTCCAGCCACAGTAGAAAAAAAGAAAATTGCTAGACTCAGTTTCTGACAAGAAATTCTACTTTAATTCAGGGCATGTGAGGATTGATTGTGTCTCTCCCACAGGATGGATCTATAGCATCCCCTGGGAACATAAACACAAGTAAAATAGGATGGCTTCCATAAAAAAATGCAGGTGTGTGTTGTGTGTGTGCATGTGTGTGTTGGGGATATAGATATTTAGCAATAGCATAACTAAACACAAACTGAGTCCTCTTTAACACATGTCCTAATAGCCTGTCGTGTCTGACAGTATCTACTCTCTCCCTCTCTTTTGCTTTATTGTCTAGAGAGAATCACCAGACCATGATAGGGGTAGCCTGGTATAGATTTTGAATTCCTAGGACTACTCTTAAAAGTTAGTCTGTACTTTGGATTTCCCAACAAACATGCAGAAACATCTGTAGGATAAGGTGCTGATGAGAACATGAGGAAACCCCAAATTCTCCAACACATCTGTGGGGTGGAACCACCTATAGCAAGGAACCAATGTGGCCTCAGGGCTGTGTGGTGGAGGAATCAGGAAGGCAGTGGCTGTTGCCCCTCTGAGACTAGAGCACCCAGCTTTTCCTCAAGTATACAGCGGAGGGTGATGGTTGTGTAGACAACAGGAAGTGTGTTTGTCACATTTCTGCTAAAAAAAAGGCTATGACATATTCAACTGTTTTCCAGATGAAAACCCTCAGGCATGGAAGACCTGTGAATAGATTCCAAAGAGAGAGATGTGGGTACAGTAGAGATCAAAAAAGGGGATTCATATAGAAGCAGAGGCTTAAGGTAAAATTGCTAAGAGAGCAGATTCTTAACATTTCCACCACAGAAAACGTTAAGTTGTGACTTAAACGAGTAATATTCCCCATAGGAATTGGAATAAATTATTTGGTGTCCAGTTGGTGGTGCTGTTTGGGGAGGTTTAGGGGGTACAGCTTTGCTGTGGGAAAGGTATCACTGGGGGTGGGCTTTAAGACTAAAAATCCTCCAGGCCCTTTCAGTTCCATCTCTCTTCTATGTGCTTATAGTAGAGGATGTGAGCTCTTAGCTTCCTGCTCTGGCACCATGCCTGCCTCCATGTTTCCCTGCCATGATGGGTTCTTAATTCTTTGGAATCATAAACCCAAATAAATTCTTTCTTCTGTAGGCTGCCTTGCCTGTGGTGTTAATTAGCTTGATGGAATCTTTCTCCAATCAATGGCATAGATCAAATCATTCCATCGTTCCCTTTGAATATACACAATTATTTTGTCAACCGGAGAGAAATGAGAAAGCCAGGGTAGTATATCTGAGGAAGCACACAGCCATTTTTAACTTACAAAACCAGCAGGCATGAGGAAAGGTGATGGATGTCTGAAACTCTCTCTACAAAAGTCACAATCATAATTCAGAGATGGCAAAAGAATCATGGTTGAGCCTTGTCAAGTTATCAAGAAAGCAAGGACCAGAACCCAGAGAGCACAGCCTTCATAGAACACAGGCCTGACAGAGGCCCATAGAATGTTTACAGCAAAGTTCTGTAAAGAAGACCCACCAGCAGGTGAAGGGGCCCAGCATGGAACCAAAGCACTGGGAAGACTGGGGCAGGGGATTGTGAGTTTCAGCCCAGCCTGGTTTACACAGCAAGGTTCTGTCTCAGAAACTAAGGTTAGGGATGTCACTCATTGGTAGTGCATCTATAGCATGGGCAAGACCTGGATTCCCCCCCCCAGCACTGCTATACAAGTAATAAATGGGAAGTATGAAAAAATAAAAGCACAGAAGTCTGGGCTTCTGCAGGTATCGACTTTCATATCTAGTGATGAAATGCTGTTGATCTAGGAGAAGCTTCCAGAGCATCTGCGCGGACGTGGTGGTGTGATTGAGACCAGAAACAAAGTTTGCTATAGTAGGAAAGGGACAGACACACTCATAGACTTTTGCATAAACCTCTGTCTGCCTCTCTCCTAGTCAGCTCCCAGTTTCCTCTGTGTATAGCTTTGAACAACGGGTTCCATCTTTAACTCGCTTACCCTTGCTTGTGCTACAGAGTTGAGCCAATCTATTCATATCCTGTCATTTCCACCCGGGTACAGCTCCTGAGTTCTGGTGTGTTTACGTTCAGGCCCTATAAGCACAAGTGCAAATCAAGACAAACTGCTAAGCCATTGTCTTCCCCTGAGCCTGCTTTCTTTCCAAAACCACTTCACCACATACCCGCTGTGGAAGGAAGAAGTGCCAGTGTTACCAAGGTTTGACTCCATGTAGTGAGTCTCACTGTTCAATGAGGCGATGCCAAAAAAAAAAAATCTATGGGATCCCTGAGGTCATTGTAGATGCTACCCTAAGGGGATTTACTTGGTTCTTTCAGAGTTTGTGTCTCTCCACTGCTGACTGTCCTGTATGACTGCTCCCTTTCAATGTTTATTCCTGCTATTTGATGTCATCCACCCTGGTATCCTCACCAGAACCAAGATGATGCCTTTGAACTTCAATAATTTTATTTATAAGGTACCCGGTCATGGGTATTTTATTATAGTAGCAAAAATATGAATGAGTATATTCACTCTTATTCATTCTGCCTCATGTCTCCTTTCTTTTCTGTACTCCCCCCCGGGCCATTGTAGTCTTCTTGCCTCTCGTCATACTTTCCACGCTGTAGCCAGAGTCATCTCTCTTATGTAAAAGCTTGTTCATTCCTACTCATCTGCTGGGTGTGCTCCATCCAGAGACCATACAAGGTAGGCTGCTTCTCAGACACATGGCTTCAGTTTCCCATAAGTCTTGCCCGCCTTCCTGGTTCATCTCCACGCTCCTGGCATTCCCCATGTCACATCATAAGGGATGAGCCTAAACATCTCAATTTCATGGACTTCATTTTTGCATGTTTGCATGCGCCCCTCCTCACTTTTCAGGAACTCATCTGTTCTTTGAAGTCAAAAGCTGTGACTTATCATGTTTCCTCGACACCCAGCCATGTACCCATCACATATCTCATACTTGCTAACTATCTCAGCATATATTTAGCAGCACAGATGAGGGCCTGGTGTATAAGACACCACTTTTACTGAGACATATGCGTTTCTTTCACACTTACCAAGTAGTCAACAGCTGCTTTGCAAGTAAAGTATCTTGGGTTCAACACAAATCACGAAGCTATCACTCCCCTGACATCTGATCCCCACACAACCCTGGTGCTTTCCTGCATGTCCACACTATTTGGAATGAGATGCCATTGAGAAATGAGGCCAGGGTGACACTCATATGTTAGATACATTGTTGGAAACTTTCTCATTTGCTTATGAAAGTCCCTATCAGTTGGGAAGTTGAAGTAAAACATAGCCTTTTTTATAGGCAATGTAGGAGACAATTGTACAACTGACTAGAGTTAGAGCAGAAATTATGAATGATCAAATAAGAAACATGGCAAAGTAAATGAGTTGTAAAGGTGACAACTGCCCCTAAGCAAAAGGTGAGGTGGATGCTGCTGATCCCCAGCTTACAGACAGTGTAACAGAACCCCAGCTGACTGACCTAGAGACTGAAGCATAAATCTAATTAATCTTAACAGTAAAAACCATGAGTCAGATATCGGGGTAAAAACTTGAAGGATCAGAAGAGCAGGGGAGCAGCCACCAGTGACCTCCTACCTCTTCAGTTCCTCCAGACAAAAGGTGGAGATCCCCTCTCCACCCTTCCTTATGACTTTCTGTCTCCTTTCTGTACAAACCTACAAACTTCTAGATCTCTATGGTTAAATAGTGGCTAGCTCTGCCCTCTGATTCCAAGCAAGCTCTATTTATCAGAACATAAACAAAATATCACACAACATTTTTCCCTTTTTGTCTAAATAAAAAATGAAGGTTTTAACCAGCAAAGTAAAACTATGCAATAGGGACAATGCCTATATACATATATATGTATTATATTAGCTATGTCTAATGTATGCATTTGACAAATTCAGAGAAAATACTCCATTATCTATCCTATCTTGGTGAGTCCAAAGTGCTGTACTTAATTTACTTTCTATCCAAACTGTATTTTTATGTCTCTCAATCTTAAACACTTTACACCTCTTTTGTGAGTTTCTTTTCTGAATTTCTT
>JAQHUG010000402.1:1502292-1512416 GCA_028555095.1 Dicrostonyx torquatus | reverse complement strand
AAGATGGATGCAGGTTAGACTTTTCCTGTAAGTCACCACCCCGTGGTGACACACAGATGATTAGGAATGGGTTAGTTTATGACGTGAGGGCTAGCCAAGAAGAGGCTAGTGATAATGGGCCAGGCAGAGTTTAAATGAATACAGTCTGTGTGTAATCATTTCAGGCATAAGCAAGTGGCCGCGGCCGGGAGCCAGGCGCTGGGAACAAACAGCCGCACTCCACTTCTCGGCAGCAGGACACAGCTGCCTCCTTTTACAACAGCACCGAATGGCAGTACCTGGAGGGAGTATTATAGGGAGGGTAAGACCCCTGTCCTTAACTGTTTGACAGGATGCTATTTTGCCTTTTGCAGTGCTAGGCATAGATCTCTGGATGCAGTGGATTCACATCGTTTAGACTGTCCCCAGGATGCTCACAACTGTGCAAAACCCCCCAAGTGATAGGATGTGTGCTTAGCTCATATGAGGCTCTGGGTTCAGATTCCAGCTCTAACATTAAAAACAAAAATCATTTACTGAACATCAGCTTGTGAAGTAAATATCAGTAAGATCTGAGTCCCTCATTACGTGCACTTAAAGTGCTCACATATTGTGGAAATTAAATTCCAAAGAGACTGCCCCACATCAGCAGTATGGGAATATCTGTTCCTTTTGTACTTGCATTTTAATTAGGGATTGATGCTCCTAGCCCATTGTGGGGATGCTCTGATGTCATTCTTTCTCAATCCTAGCTTATAGTTCATTCCATTGAACAATGGCTATGGTCTGTTGCACTAATGCTCAATCAGAAAGCAGATCCATGGTAAGTATTAGGGATTATTGAGGTTATGAAAAGGTTTGTAAGTTCAGCTGTGGTTGTGGAGAAGTTATACTTGACTGCAGAAATCAGGGTGTTTAAGGAGACACTTGCGAGATCAGAGAAAAGGCACCCACCCTGTGGAGGCCCACAGATGCGAGCCTGTTCTGCCTTGACTAAGGGTCAGAGAGCTTGAGCTTTTGCTCTTTCAAAGTTGTTGACAGCAGGTGTGGCTACAAACATGGGCTCCTGACCTAGGGTGTGGTTAATTAGTATTTTGAATATAGATCTGCTCTACCTTGTTGTTCTTGCTCCTTCAAAGGAGATTTGCTGTGGGACAATGGTCTTTTATCCTGTCACTTGTATTATTTTTAATGAAATGCTGATTGGCCAGTAGCCAGGCAGGAAGTATAGGCGTGGCAATGAGAATTCTGGGAAGAGAGAGATTTAGTCTGCAGTCATCACCCAGACAGAGAGGAAGAGAGACATAGAGCAATCAAGATGTGATTGCCTCCTTGAAAAAGATACCAAGCCACGAGGCTAACACAGACAAGACTTATGGGCTGATATAAGTTATAAGAGTTGATAAGAAGCCTGAGATACTAGGCCAACCAGTTTATAATTAATGTAGACCTCTGTGCGATTTCTTTGGGACTTAATGACTGTGGGACCTGGTGCTACAGAAACCCCAGTCAACAGAGATTGGCAAGAGGTTCCCGGGAGTAGCTGCCTACAGGAGACTGGGGTCATTCCTTATGTCATGTTAATGAAGTTTGTTGCCTTCTCCCTCCCCTATTGGACTGAAGTATATAAGCAGGGGGAAAACAAATGGAGTTGGCTCAGTATTTACTGAATTTCCCTCCTGGTGCTGTTCTGTGTTTCTGTCTTTTATTTCTCTTATATTTCTGCACCTTTCGCTTAATAATTCTAATCCTCAAGGCTGGACCCTGACAGATGTCACCCTAATGTGTGGCTTACGACATCACACAAGATCACAATGCATAGAGGGACACAGTCACAGCAAGCCTTCTCTTTGCAGTTGGTAATGGAGTTGCTGTTGGCCGGCTGATCAGCCAGCCAGCAAGGAACACTGGACATAGTAGGAAAGGAAAAGTGGTTGGGAAATCATGGAGATGAAGGCAAACTGCAAGAACAAACTGAACCTGGTGCATTTCTTCACGGCAACCCTCTCTGAAGATATGAGTAGACAGAAAACGAAGCTGGTGCCCTTTATCTTGGGCCAGAACATGCCTGCTTCAGGATTCAGGCTATCCTCTAAAAAGATGCTTTGGCATCTTCTGGAGCAACTGCCAACGAGCTAAGCCAGTATTCAGTGAAGAGTCACATGTGCTGTGCTCCATGGGGACTTGCACCCCCTTCTGGCACTGACAGCTAATGCTTTGCTTTAACTTCCCAATTTTGCAGAGTTCTCCAACAGCCAACTCTCAGTCTGTTACCATTCATCAAAGGGAGTCCTGGGAATTCAATTGCAATGGAAGATCTTGGGTGGCTCCAGTTGAGGGGCTGGCACCATGAACCAACTTGCAGAAGGCAGTCATCGCCTTTTCAGGAACTTTCCAACTCTCACTGCTGTCTTTAAGATCCAATTATATAGCCCAGTGTGGTGCTGCAGGCTCATAATCCCAACAATCAGGAGGCCGACACAGAGGAACCATGAGTTTAAGACCAGCCTAGGATTGGCTCACAGAGAGAGCCTGTCTCAAAGAATTATGAGCTTATAATTTAAATCCTGCCAAAATGAGAGGAAATTAAATGGTTGAAGCTCATCATGCACTAGTGATTTCTGACATCTTATCTTGATTTCTTCCTTGAAGGCTGCATTTATCACATCTGTGAGGTGGGCAGCAAACTGTGGCTCAATTCTTTCAGATTCTCTGGCTGCAGACTTTGTGTTGTCTCATGGGGGTTCACCCAGATGTGGTGTGGGACAATGGTTTTTTTTTTGGTTTTTCGAGACAGGGTTTCTCTGTGGCTTTGAAGCCTGCCCTGGAACTAGCTCTTGTAGACCAGGTTGGTCTCGAACTCACAAAGATCCACCTGCCTCTGCCTCCTGAGTGCTGGGATTAAAGGCGTGTGCCACCACTGCCTGGCAGGGGACAATGGTTTATATTCTGTCAATTATATTTTAAATAAACACTGATTGGCCAGTAGCCAGGCAGGAAGTATAGGTGGGCAATCAGACAGGAAGTAGAGGTGGGTCAAGGAGACAAGGAGAATTCTGGGATGAGGAAAGCCCATTCCTCCACAGTCCTAGCCCAGCCACTGAAGAAGCAAGATGTGACTGCCTCACTGAAAAAGTTACTGAGCCATGTGGCTAACACAGATAAGAATAATGAGCTAACATAAGTTATAAGAGTTAATAAGAAGCCTGAGCTAATGAGCCAATCAGTTTATAACTAATGTAGACCTCTGTGTGATTTCTTTGGGACTTAATGATTGTGGGAACCGGGCAGGACAGAAACCCCAACAACACTGGTTACCTTGCAGAGATTTGGGTCCTGATTGCATGTGGAGTTGGGGACCCTTCTATTATATTTTGCTTTTCTTTATTCTTTCCAATCTGTCTTAGGGGATTTTCTTCTCCTTCTAGAGTTTCTGTCAGAACAGACACAGTTTCCCAGCATGCAAAATTATAGCCAGCCTGGGGAATGCCCTCAGAATCACAGATTTCTCTCAGAAACACCATCCTGTTTTTCTGGGCAGCTTTCTGTTGCTTAGCTTGACTTCCACTCCACGACCAAGTTGTTTGTTATTTTTTGAATTAACTTTTATAGAAGTTGTCAGAGGGAAGGTTAATCTGATTAAATTGCTTTGTGCAGGGGCCAGGGAACAGCAAGTGTGTCTTCTATCACTCTACCCCTTTTTCGTTTTAGAATTTATTGGATCTTTGATAATTGCATGCAGTTTATACATCGATGACACAATCCCCACCTGCTCAGGAGATATCACAGAAGAGTGGGGCAGGATGATTGAAAGGGACAGAGGGCTAAAGTGCCTGCTGAGAGGTGACAACTTCTATGCATGTTAGGGAAGCTGCACCTACAAAATCTCAATAATATGGGTAACCTAAACAATTTCCCAAAGGTGACATCAGTTGACACGCCAGCATGAATAGGGGAAAATTTTAAAAGGCCGTGTTCATTGCGGCTCCATTCACAATGGCTAAGAAATGGAAACAAACCAAATGTCTTTCAGCAGGTGAATGGATAACAATATGTGGTATGTGTGCTCTATGAGGTTCTATATATACACTATAGAATTCTGTTCAGCTGTAAAGAAAAATGAAACCATGAAATTTGCAGGTACATGAATGACATTAGAGACTATTATACTAAGTGACCCAGACCTAGAAAAACTTTTAATAAATAAAAATATATTTTAATAAACTGAGACAGGATCTTTGTAAGCTCATGCTGGCATGAACTCTGAGAATGACCTTGGAGCTGAGTGAAGGTGATGTCACAGTGGTAGACTCATATCTCCTTGGCTTCCCTTCCCTGGCAGAGAGTCATAAACCAACATCAGGACAACAAAGGCCCTAGGATACTCGGTGATGCCATTCTTCGTGGTGGGGCCTCTGCTTTAAGATGGGGACAAAATAGGAGGAGGAAGTCCCTAAGTCTGGACCATACCCAGTCAGAATTTAAGTAAGGCAGCCAGCACCGAAGGCAAGTTGAAGTTGCTGACACCCGGAGTCTCCAGAGAAGGGCCTGGGGTGTTGCCTAGAGAGGAGGGTTATCAGTCCTCAGAAACAAAATTTCCTTATTTGTTTATTAGTTTGTGCTGTGTTCTTGGGACATTTCCTGAGTTGACAAATGGCGATTTTAAGAAGTTACCATCATTTTCCCCCTGTGACCCGAGGCAGCAGTGTTGTTCCCACTGTTGCCATCAAAGGTCCAGACGGCTCTGAATGGCAGACCTGAGTGGCAGGGCAGCAGGGGTTGAGCAAGGTGCTGATGCAGAAATGACCAGGGAGGCAGAGATATGAAAAGATGTGCCCCCAAAGCCAAGAGACCATTTTGTATGATGAGTAGATCTTGTGGGAGCATACTGGAAGCTCCATAGAGAGCCATTCATGATGGCTCCGGAAACCAGATCAGATTGCAGGAAGGATGGGGCCAGGCAAAGAGTGCATATAAATAAGGGCAATAGACAGTGTTTATATTATAGAATGTGCAAAAGAAATGTTTAGAAAATAATGTACCTGTCATTCATCTGTATCGTCTTGTATTTTTCTTATTTGCTTTATATTTAAATATTTAAAAAGGTGATGGGCTCCCACCATAGATTCTTTAGCTGACATCCGCTCTGCAGAGCCGTACATTGTCATTAATTTGGCATCTGTGATTTTTGTGCCTTATAGCCCTGCTATTACATTTATACATATATATCAGTAATGTACAGTACTGCTCACTGTAAAGTTATGATCTGAAAATAAATGGCATTCTACATTTATTTCTTTCAACAATGAACCTTTATATCTACAGAAGACATATGGTAAATTAACTTAAATTATAAATACACCTTGGCTGGACAAGTTGATGCACATCTGTAATCTGAGCACAAGGGAGTTAGAGTCAAGAGGGTTTGAAGGGTAAGCTCATCCTCTGCTAAATAGTGTGTTTAAAGCCAACCTGGGCAAACACACACACACACACACACACACACACACACACACACACACACACACACACACCACTCTTAGCTTAGCTCAGCAATGTTCAATGATGGATGTGTATACTGCATCCAGACTATGTTACAGCGTGTCCCCAGGCACTTCTGGCTGTGCCTTCTGTGCTCATTTCAGAGGAGTGCTGGGACGGCCTTGCCTGCAGTTTGGCTAGTCAGTGTCACGGTTCCCAGCATTGCCAGGCATTTGGTGTGTCTCTTTCCCATCCTTATTAATGACATTTGGTACCATTAGATGTCCCTATTTTGCTTTTCAGAATGGATATGACATGAATCTGCCCGTAGTTTTTGTTTATTTTTTTTGACCTCCCATGAGTATCATTTTGCTCCCTCTCCAGTGATTTGGATTCCCTTCCTGAACCGCCTTTTCATCTTGTCAGCCTGGTGCTCTGGGAGCTCTTTCTCATTTCTCTTGTTGATTCCTGCAGATTGACGATATATTCCAGACCTCACCTTCATCAGGAATGTGCATCACAGGTACATTTGTTCCCAGCCTGTGCTTTATATCGCTGCTTATTTGGTGTGCTCCTTTCACACAGATGTTTTTAATTTGAAATACACTCAGACTTACAAAAATCTTTTTGTTCTTATTTAAAATAGCTTCCAGGGTTTTTTTCCTTATATTTCATTTACTCTTGGCTTTAGAATGGAGTTAATCAAAACATAATTTGTTATTCTCTCTGAGCCTTCAATCTAGCTCTCATGAGAGGCCAAAGGGTAAGTACATAGGATACCTTGGAGTCACATTTTAAAAATGACAGAAATTTATAAAAAAAAAAGCAAGGGAAGTAGGAGATGGTTTGTAACATGAGGAGCCTGCTTGTTGGGGTTTCCTGTCCTGCCCGGTACCCCACAGCCGGCAAGCCCCAAAGATCACACAGAGAGTCTACATTAGGTTATAAACTGATTGGCCCATTAGCTCAGCCTTTTTTTTTTTAGCTCTTGTAACTTCTATTAACCCATTGTTCTTATCTACGTTAGCCACTGACCGGTACCTTTTCTCAGCCAGGCAGCTCACATGTTGCCTCCTTGGTGGTCTGTGCAGGAATGCTAAGGGAGCTTCCTACTTCCCAAATTCTCCTATTCTCACCTCTACTTCCTGTCTGGTTTTCACGCCTATACTCCCTGCCTGGCCAATCAGCATTTGTTTAAAACATGATTGACAGAATACAGACAATTCTCCAGCACCAATGGTTAATTCTAATATAGAGTGATGCATTTGGTGAGATACATGGGTGAAAGGAAGATCACAGTATGTGGTGTGGTGTGGTATGGTGTCATGTGGCAGTGGCCCCATGACAGGATTGGGTAAAGAAACCTAGAACTGGGTCTATGGATTCATACATGTAGCATGGGCAATGGGTCTCTTCCAGAGGACCCTCCCCAAGCATTTGAGTGAGGGAAGCTTGAGAAATGAAGACTCCTATGCTCTGCAAATGGGCTGCCAAAGATTGAAAGCCATGGCCCCACCTCAGCTCCCCCTGACAAGGGACCGGGGTCTGTGAATTTCACACGATTGCTGCAGCTGCTGGGGCATGGAGGGATGGGGTGGGAGGGTGGGGGTAGGGTGTGCACATGATGCACGGAGATGAACTTTTGTGATATGGATATGATTTGACTGTTCCGTGGGAACTTATGAGTTCCAACCATACTCCTCACTGTGGGAATATTCAGATGGGATGGAATCATTCAGAGGAGGGCATTAGGTCTTTGGGTCATACCTTTGAAAATGTTAAGGTATTTTTTCAGGGGACACCTACTAGGTCTTATGGAAATATCATTATAAAAGGAGCTTCTTCAGTTCTTTGCTTCCTGTTGAAGACATCACATTTCTTCCTGCCTTGTTCTGTCATTTACCATGGGGCACTTAGGCTTTTTGCCTCCCAAAGTGGAGGCAAATAAATCTTTTTACACTATAAATTTGCCCTAGGTATTTTATTGTGGCAATGAAATGCTCAAGATGCACGTCTCTTAAGATTCCTGTGGTGGAGAGGAGGCAGTAGATTTCACTGCAGTCTGTCAACTTCACCTGAGAAATGAGGCTGTCAGGAGAATAAGCTGCCTGTAACTCTGTGGGGAAATGAGTCTCTCTTTTGGAATCAGTCTAAATGTGATAAATATCTGTCTGGCTAGCTTTTATGTCAACTTGACACAAGTTAGGGTCATCTGGGAAGAAGGAATTTTAATAGGGGATATGCTTCCATAGGATTGGCCTGTGGACAAGTCTGCAAGACATTTTCTTGATTAATGATTGATGTGGAAGGGCCCCGCTCAGTGTAAGTAGTGCCACTCCTGAGCCTGTGGTCCTGGGTTTTATAAGAAAGCAGACAGAGTAAGTCATGGGAAGCAGGGCAATAAGAAGCCTTGTTGCAGGGAGGAGCCATTTGTTGGTTCCTGGCTGCCTGGCTAGCTTAGACCTGAAATAATCACACAGAAACCATATTAAGTAAATCACTGGTTGGCCCATTAGCTCTATCTTCTTATTGGCTAACTGTTACATATTAATTTAACCAATTTCTATTAATCTGCGTATTGCCATGTGGAAGTGGCTTACCAGCAAAGTTTCAGCATGTTTGACTATGGCAGCTCCATGGCTTCTCTCTGACTCTGCCCTCTTTCTTCCAGTATTCAGCCTAGCTTTTCCCACCTAGTTCTGTTCTGACCTTGCTATAGGCTCAAAGCAGTTCTTTATTCATTAACCAATAAAAGCAACACATAGACAGAAGGACCTCCCACACCACAGCCTCCCTCCAAGGCCTCTGTATCAACTCCTGCCTCCAGGTTCCTGCCTTTTCAAGTTTATGTCCTGATTTCCTTTGATAACTGTGATGTGAAAGTGTAAAGTGAAATGAAACCTTTTCCTCCCATGTTGTTTGTGGCCATGGTATTTTGTCACTGCAACAGAAACTCTAACTAAAACAATATCATCATGCTTCATTTTATTATTATAGAGGTGTGACTTCATTATTTTAAAATCAATAGACTATTTTTAGAACAACTTTAGGCTTATAGAAAATTGAATGCAAGCTATAAAAATTTCCCATGGCTTCCTTTTTCACCCTCACATTTCCCTGTTTTTTTTTTGTGTGTGTGTGTGTGTGTTGGTAAGATTTGTTTGTTACAGATGATGAACTGATATTACTATGTTGTTAATAATGAAAGTCCACACTTTAGCATTAATGGCTTATGTTATATATTCTACAGTAATGTACAGACACAAAAATCTTTTACATTCAGTTGCTTGTTCCATCCTGCCTCTCTACCTTTCAGTTCTTGGAAAATACTGGTCTTTCTGTAGTTCTTAAAGCATTGCCTTATTCAGGATGTCATCTGACCATGTAATATGTCCCCTTCTTCAGGTTGGAGTCTTTCATTTGGAAATATGTGCTTAGGGGTTCTCCACATACTCTATGGCTTGATAGCTCATGCCTTTTATCACTGAATAACATTAAGTTTTATTCAGTGTTATGTTTTGTTTCCCCATTTACCAACTGAAGGCCATTTTGTTTGACAACTGTGGTGGTTTGAATAAGAATGGCTCCAATAGGCCCATATGTTTGAATAATTGGTCCCCAGTTAGTGGAACTATTTAGGAAGGATTAGGAGATGTGGCCTTTTGGAATGGGTGTGGCCTTGTTGGAGAAGGTGTATCATGGGGGATGGGTCTATGAGGTTTCAAAAGCCTATGGATGGTCCAGTGTCCCTTTCTCTTGACCTTCATCATGCATGTCAGATGTGAGCTCTCACATATTGTGCCAGCACCATGTCTGCCTGCTTGCCTCTTTGCTTCCCACTGTAATCATCATGGACTCATCCTCTGAAACCATAATGCAAGCTCCAAACTAAATGCTTTCTTTTATAAGTTGCCTTGGTCATATAAGTGTCTCTTCCCAGCAATGGAACAGTAACTAAAACAGCAATGATGAATGAAACTACTATAAATATCCCTGTGAGAAATTTTGTGTGGATGTAAATTTTCATCTCATTGGGGTAAATACCAGGGAGCATAGTTTCTGGATGCTTGAGTAAGGTTAAGCTTGTAAGGAAAATAAAACTGAGCTGTCTTCAAAGAGGCTGGGGGTATTTTACATCTCCTTTAGTGGGGATGACATGGGATTGCTCCATGGTCTTATCAGTATTTGGATTTTCGTCTAATTGGTAGATGGTGGTATCATCAACATGTTCACTTAGTAAACAATCCTTTCTCATTTTACATGCCAATCCCAGTTACCTCTCGCTTCCCTCCTAACACTCCCACCTTCTCCCTACCACACCCCCATCCACTCCTTGGAAAGGGTAAGGCTTCCCACAGGGAGTCAATAAGGTCTGGCAGAACGCTTTGAGGCAGGACCAAGGCCCTCCTCCTGTATCTAGGCTGAGCAAGGTATCCATCCAAAGAGAATGGGCTCCAAAAATTCAATTCAATCACTAGGGATAAATCCTAGTCCCACTGCTAATGGCCCCACAGTCTGCCCCATCACAGAACATTCACCCATATTCAGAGGGCCTAGTTTGGGCCTATGCAGGTTCCCCACTGTCAGTCCAGAGTCGGTGAGTTCCCACCAACTCAGGTCAGCTTTTTCAGTGGGTGTCCCCATCATGGGTCTTGACTCCTTTG
>JAQHUG010000402.1:1486053-1496734 GCA_028555095.1 Dicrostonyx torquatus | reverse complement strand
TGGCTGGCTCTTTTGCTTTTCTGGCCTTCAGGCAAACTTTATTTATTAAAATATAAATGAAACATCAGTACAGACAATCTTATACATCCCTTGTGTCCCAAAGGGGTCAATACCCACAGATTGGGAACTGATGGTTTAGGAGCCTGACTGGATGAAGGGGTCATTGGAGATGGGACTTATGGCTGTATAACCCAGCCCCACATCCTGTTCTCTCTCTGCTTCCTGAGTGCAGATGGAATGTAGCAGCCAGCCTCCTTCTGTCTTCAAGCCTGGCCACTTTCTGCATATCTACCCTTCCTTGCTCGTCTGCATCCTTCCGGAACTGTAAACCTAAACAAACCCTTCTTTAAGCTGCTTCTGTCAGGGTGTTCTATCACAGCCATGAGGTTAACTAGTATAGAAATCTGGGAGCAAGAAGTGGGGCCCTTGCTGAGACCAACCTGACTGTGTGGTTCTTGGGCCATTAGAATTGGTTTTGTAGGGGCAATGTGAAGTGTTTGGAACTTGGAGCTAGAAAAACCCTTGGATACTGTAAGCAGAGCTAAATGAGCCGTTATGCCAGGGGTTGGAATACAAGAAAGCAGAGAACAATATGGACCATGGAGGTCCAGCTTGTGAAGTCTCAGAGAGAAATAAAACTGGAACTGGGCTAGAGGCCATTGAGATGGAGCTAAACAGTAATGCCCTTAATTTGCTCCGTGGGGATAATTTCAAGTCAAAACAGCATTCATACCAGGTTATAGTTATCACTCATTGTTCTCACTCAGCTCTACCGTGGGAGAGCACCAAGTGGAGCAAAAAGAAATACAAAATCTGAAGTTTGGCAAAGGGGTGAGTGCGAGCAAGCTTGCAACTGTGAACAGTGAGAGTGCAGATGATAGAGCATCTGAGATTGTCAAGGATGGGGACATCATTAAAGAGAAAGCTGCTCTGCTCTAGGACAAGAACTGCAGCCTGGAGGTAAGATCTGACCTCTAAAGAGCTCCAACTTGTAAAAAATGCCAATGCATTCTAAAGGAGGAAGCCTAAGCTCAAGGATGCTTATGGGGTTTTTACTGCTCCTGGAAGCTGCTGCCTGCAGGTGGCTTCTCCATCATTAGAGCACAGAGCCTGCTGCAACTGTGGTCCCCAGAAGCCAGAATGTATCTTGAGTTGGCAACAGTACTTGGCAGCAGCATCTGTGTGGGTGCTGGTTTTGAAGGCATGAAAGATGTTAGAGTTTCCACATCATGGAGACTTGCTCCACAGTTTCAGAGAACAGTGAGATTAGGGAATATGTGGTAGTGTTGGAATATCTGCAGAGAAACCCCAAGAGTTCATTGTGGGTAGCTGGAAAGGCAAAGCCTGAATTGTAATGGTGACCTAGGGATGAACATCCACCAAAGAGGAGTTATGGACAGAGTGCACCATCTCAACATGGAGGCTATGTGTGTCCCAGAGATCAGAACTAGAAGGACAGGCCTACTTGAACCCAGATGACTGTATTATGATCCCCAGATGCTGTACATGGAGATGCAGGATTGGGTGTTTTCTCTGCTGGATTTTAGTTATTTGTTTGCAGCTTCCTGAGGTTAAAAACTCAGGTTGCTGACTTCAGATCTCTTTGTTAATGTACATTCTCAACTGCAAATAGTCACCTTGCTGCTTTCACAGAATTCCACACAATTCAGTGAGGTGTAACTTTTATTTTCACTTAATTAAAAATATTTTAAAGTTTCACTTGAATGTTCTCTGCTATGTAGTGTGTTAATCTCTGGTTATGTTGGGGTTTTTTGACTGTCCTGTTAGTACTGTCCAGTTTAATTCTATCGTGGCCTGAGAATATAGTTTGCAAATTGCCCCTTGTTACTTTTACATCCTCATGACAAAATGCCTGGCAAACGTAACTTGAGGAAGGAGTGTTTGTTGTAGTTCATTGTTGGAGACTACAGCTCATGACAGCGGGGAAGTCACAGCAGCATGATCATGAGGCAGATGGTCACCCTGCATATGAAGGCCAGAATCGGAGGGGAGACACGAACATTAATGCTTGGGTCACATTCTCCAGCACATGGATGGCATTATCAATATTCAGGGTGGGCATTCCCACTTCCATTACACTTTTCCAGAAATACCCTCATAGACACACCCAGAGGTGTGTTTCCTCCAAAAGTTTAGTCAAGTTGTTTGTAAAAAAATCATCATTGCAATGTATACTATTTTAAATTTTTTCTTCTTCTTCTTCTTCATCATTTCTTTTTTTCTTTTTTTCTTTTTTTTTTTTTTAGTGTTGGGATTATGGGCGTGAGCCATCACCGCCCAGCAAAGATATGTTTATGGTTAGAAGGTAATCATTCTATCTTGGTGAACAATCCCTATGACTATAAGAGGAATGTGTATTCTACTGATATGGTATGAATGAAGTCTTTTATAAACATCAGTTAGATACAGTTGGTTGATAGTGCTGGGTAGTTTACAATCTCATTTTCTGCCTACTGGATCTGTCCATTACTGCCAGAAAGTTGTAGAAATGTTTGATCTATGCTTGTGGGCATGTCTATCCTTTGTGGTTTTGCCAGTTTTTGCCTTGTGTATTTTGAGTCTTTACCTTAGGTCTGTTGCTAGAAATATACAGATTAAGAAGTTCTGTGATTTCTTGGGGGAATTGAACCTTTTATGATAATGTTATGTAGTTCTTTAGTTTTTTTTTTTTGTTTTTTTCGAGACAGGGTTTCTCTGTGGTTTTGGAGCCTGTCCTGGAACTAGCTCTTGTAGACCAGGCTGGTCTCGAACTCACAGAGATCCGCCTGCCTCTGCCTCCCGAGTGCTGGGATTAAAGGCGTGCGCCACCACCGCCCAGCTGTTATGTAGTTCTTTATGCCTGCATTTTCTTGCTTTGAAGTCTTTACCTGAAATTTCTCTCTTGTGATTAATGTAATTATGCCAACACTGTTTTGATCCCTTTACTGTTGCTCTGTCGTCTAGCTCCAATTAAAGTGGATTCTTGTGAATAGGTTATGTGTGCATCTTTCTCCTTTATTCACTCTTCAGTTCTCTCTGTGAATGGATAGATTTAGAGCATTTGTACTTAATATGACTATTGATCTCGATCAATGAGTCTCTAGTACACCTATGGCTTGTATTGGTTACTTTTCTGTTAGTGCGAATAAAACACCACACCCAAGGAAATGTGTAGAAGGAAGAGTTTGTTGTGGCTTACTATTTCAGAGGGCTTGGAGTCTGTCATGCGGGGAGCAGTGTGGCAGCAGGCTGAAGGACTGGCCACAGAAACACGGAGCTAAGAATGAACTCTAAGTTCAAACCGGAGAATAAACTGGAAACGGCACCAGTCTTTAAACTCCTAAAGTCCATCCCCAGGGAGATACTTTACACAAGGCCCCATCTCCTAAACTTCTCCAAACAGCACTACCAACTAGGACTTATATCCAAATACCAGGGACAGTTCTCACTCAAATCATCACATAAATGTTTTCTGTTTATTGTGTCCCCCCCATGCCTTTTTTGGTATTAATTTTTCTGCTTTCTTTGATTTAATTGATCATTTATTAATTTAGTATGATTCTATCTTCTTTATTCTGTTAGTGGATCACTTATACTTGTTTTAAATTTATTTTGGTTATTTATTTATCTATTTCTCCAAGACAGAATTTCTCTGTGTAACTCTGACTGTCCTGGAACTGGCTTTGTAGATCAGGTTGGAACCCACAGAGATCCTCCTGTCTCTCCCTCCTGAGTGCTGGGATTAAAGATATGTGCCACCTCTGCCTGGCCTTGATTATTTTCTTAGAGTTCAAACAGATCCATCAAATAATAAGAACACTGGGGCTAGAAAGAAGGCTCAGGGGTTAAGAGCATTTATTGCTCTTCCAGAGGATTTGACTGGGTTCAATTCTCAGCACGTTCCTCAGGTGCCTCACAACTGTCCCTAATGTCAGCTTCAGGGATCCAAAGCCCTCTTCTGGCTTCCTTGGGCATCTGAACCAATGTGTGTAGTCAGAGACTGCTCATTTGTTTCCTGGCTGCCCAGGCTCAAATAATCACACAGAAATTATATTAATTTCAACACTGCTTGGACAATGACTCTAGCGTATTCCTAGCTAGCTCTTAATTTTTAAATTAACCCATTTCTATCTATCTGTGTATCACCTGCCATGAGACTGTGGTCTTCTGGGAGGGTTCCTAAGGTTCCAGTGTGTTCTTCTCCTTTGGCAGCTACACGATGTCTCTTCAACTCTGCCTACACTCTCTACATCTCTATTCAAATTTCCCATCTGACTTTTCTCTGCCAAGTCATTGACCAAAACAGATTTATTCATTAAACAATGGTAATAAAACATATCCACAGCATACAGAGAGAAATACCACATCACACATGTTCATACCCATACATACATATATATAAAATTTAAAAACTGATTCCTAAATAATAAACTAATATTTAAAAAGAAATAAGAGCATCTGTCATCTCTTGTAGGATATGAATAATGCTTATTATTGGTTTAAAGTCTTCGTGACTCTGAAGCCATCTTGAGATGTCCTTTATAAGCATCTAGAATAAAGAGCAACAATGTAGAATCACATTGATTGTGCTGTTGTATCTTTCTGATTGTTGTTTTCCACTGCATCACTCTTTGTGAACGAGACTTGAATGCCTGGGTAACATCCCACTGAGAAGGCAGCGTGTGTCCACTGGTTCCCTATGATTTTACCATCATTTCAGTTCTGTCCCTGTACTAAGTGCTGTGGTGAACCCCACGGTGTGGGAGCCTTTCCACGTTTTTAGGATAATTTCACTAAGTAGTTCCTTCATAAAAGCGACTTGGCCACAAAGGCATGGTGTCAAGGGTCCTTAGCTATCCTATAAAATTGCTATTCTCGAAGGTGCTACTTAGTTACATCCCCAGCAGTGAGGTGGAGCCCCTTCCCTTGTCTTCATCCTTGGGTACCACGCAGACACACTTTATAATTTTACAGGCCGTTTCCTCTCCTCTATTTTCTGACTTCATATTTGATATCACACAGGGTTGCAATTGTCCCAACTTTAACAGGTCGTGAGCTTGCATACCAGCACACTAAAAAGGAGGGACTCCCCTTTCTCTTCCATAGAAAAAAATTCAAACCTATCTTGCTGGCCTCTTTCTGTGTTATATATATATATATATATTTAGTCATATCTGCATTTTCAAATGAAAATCACCAGGTGATTATCTCTAGAGTAAACAGACATTTAGACAGCCGTCTTTAGTATTCATCCCACTGACGTCTTCATTGTGAATAATGAAAGTGACTCACACTTGATGAAAGGAGGGAATGGAGATGATTGACAGGGCAATGAAGAGCATGGTGCTTTCCGATTCTAGAGAGCATGCAGTTATGGTCCTCCACACCTGTTCGCATTTGTGCTTCCAGTTTGAAAGGTATTTACAGCAGGGACATGCATTGTGCATAAGGTGTGTTCTTTGGTGTTGGGCTGAAGCATAGTAATTTGAGTTGAGAAGTACCACGTTCCAGTGTGTAATAAGGAGGAATAAAGAGCAACTTTGTCTATTCACAACTCTCTAAGGTACATACACCCTAGCATTGGCAGCTATACAGATGTGTGCTAAATACATGGTTTCCTCCCTTCCTCCCTCCCTCCCTCCCTCCCTCCCTCCCTCCCTCCCTCCCTCTCTCCTTTCCTCCATCCCCCTCCCTCCCTTCCTCCCTCTCTCCTTTCCTCCTTTTCTTTCTTTATTTGAGATGGGATCTCATTATGCAGGCCTGGTCATTCTGGAACTTGTTACATAGAAAAGGTTGGCTTCAAAACTCACTGAGATCTATCTGCCTCTGCCTCTCAAATGCTGGAATTAATTTTGTGTATTTGGCACCTAGCACGTGCCAAATACAGATGTTCTTCACCGTATGATGGAATCACGACTTGATCAATAAATCACAAACTGAAGATACTTCAAGTCCAGCTTGGCAACACTGTTCACGGGAGACTTTCTGTTGCATCTCTTTGTGATCACTGCTGCCTCCTATCCTTCCATGAGAGTACTGCACTGTATATCACTACCCAGGGGAAAATAATAGAAAATTCAGAATTCTAAGTGTGCTTTTTACCAAGTCATTATTGCTGCCACAGCATGTGAGAGCTGTGTTAGCCAATGGCAACGGGAAATGCAGTCCACATTACCTCTGTCAATTTTCTGGATTGCTTTCAACTCCGCAACCTGCTGCTGCGGGCATCCATTGGACCGCCGGCCCTGAGAGGATTTAGCTAGGAACACAGAAAGAGGGTTGATGGTTGGAGATGGTTTCTGTTGCAAAGAATAGTCTCTTGAGTCCCCCAGTGATACAATGTGACAGATAGAAACAGCTTCTTTAGGAAAGAAACCAGTGAAATAGTGTTAGAAACATTCAAGACTGTATCAAAGCACAGACTGGTCCTGGCTCCATCAGAGCCTGAGGCCTCTGATAACGCCATGTTCTCAGGGTCTCAGCTTTCTCACCCACATGCCAGGGATGAGAACGCTGACCTAGGACAAAGCTTTCTTATGTCCATGAGGCAATGGAAAGGGAAACACTTTTCATTCAAAGTTGTACACAGGCTACTGTGTCAGCCCCCTTGAAACACAGGCCTCATCCGGTGCCCTTGACTCTCAAATTGCCCCCACCCTCTCCACAGGCCTCGTAACTTTCTGTTAGAATCTTGGATCAAGGTTGTTTCTACCTGGAGCTCTTCTCAAAGTCAGCTCCCCATGGTAAACAACACAAGTACGAAATACCCACCAACCAGCAGGAGAAAGGGTTTGATTCATGACAGCTCATACTCCTGACTGGCAAAGAATTGTCTTTGCATTGGCCTTGGCTCATGAAAAGGAAATTGCTGCTGTGTGGTTATTTGTCTGGAGTTAGACAGCAGAAAAGCCAAGATTGGCTCTCTGCTAGGCAAGCAAGCCATAAAATGGAGTTTAGCCCTTCAACCCGAGGTGAAATTAGAGGGCTAATAAAGCAGGGAGTGCAGAATACATTCTGTAGACATAAAAGACAGCAGGGCATATGGTAAGTGGGGCAAAAGGAGGGTGGCAGCTGTGTGGTAGCTGGAGGAAGTCGCAAGAGCTTAGGCATGCCAGTGTTCTCTTAATTCAGCGCTCTGTGCATGGGAGATGGGTTGTCTTCAGACAACATTGTCCAAAGGCAGGTTTTCAGCCTAGCCTTTAACATGAACAGGCAGTAATGACCTTTGACTGCACATGAGATAATTCACTTCAGCTGTAGCGCTTCGACTTGCTTTAAAGGTGAACTCATTTTGGTCTTGTGGCGAAGTCTAAGTAATAGACTTTCCATGTATTCTCTTGCCAATGTCTCCCACTGTTAGCCCATGAAGTAACTACGGTGAGATTATTGCAACTAAGGGAGGTAGCATTATTGCTAGGCTACATGCTTCTAATCGTGCCAGTTCTAAACTGCTGGTCTAGGATGTATAGTGCCTAAGACCCAGCCCTGCACTCTCTCCCTCGACTCCTTGCAGTCTGCGCTTGTCCCTTGTCTCTCATACCTTGAACACATTCAATCATCCTTTTCTGGTCTTTTTGTTCAATGCCATCCTGTTTGAAGTTTTCTCTTGCACGATCTTTTATCAGGAAGCTCCCTGGAGGAAGCTGTGCTGTCCTCATGCCATTGCCTTTGCTTCCAGATTTCAATGATTCTACTCATCGTGGATGCTCACCTCTTGGTCACTTAGTTCAGGGGACGTTTGCTGAGGTTCCTCCTCTGTAAGGCAGTCTCTTTCCCTCCGGGGTTGATACTTCTCTTGTGGGAGCTACATAAAGATGAGGTAAACACTGTTTCCCCTGAAACATCTGTCTCTAAATGTCAGCCTCCATCAGTCAGAGATTCCGTGCCGTGCCTTCAGTGCTGTTTAATTGTAATTCTGTCTGGGGAACTCTTCCTTCTCCTCTCTTTATTAGCTTATGAGATCAGCTTTAGACATTTATGTCAGCAAGGGCTCATGGCTAGTTCTCATATGTTATGTGCTATACTATGAGCCTGTTTCTATTTTGTTCCTTTCATCATTCCACTTTGGGCACCGTGATCTTGGGATTAAGGTGGATCCTGTAAGACTCCCTCCTTCTCCAGTGCTCCATGGCTGACATAGCAGGGAGTGGGGAACTTCACTCCCATCTTATCTTTTTGCTGTACTACTTCTAGAAGCAACCACTTCTCACACGGCTCTGATTCCTGGCTGGTGAGATGGCTCAGCACGCAAAAACACTCTTCACCAACCATGATGACTTGGGTCCATTCTTCAGTAGAGAAAGGAGAGAATTGAGTTCCAGAACATGTGCTCTGACCTCCACATGTGCACCGTGGCAATACAGTTAACTCCTACTCACCCCCTAAACATATGAATAAATATAAACAACAAACCAAAACAAACAGCCCTAGTTCTTTTTTATTGTGTTCAGAAATAAGGTCTGAGAGTTGGAGAGATAGTTCAGAGGTTAAAGGCACTTGCTATTCCATGAGGGCCAGAGTTTGAATCCTAGTGCCCATGTAACAAGGTTAGCACCCTGCAAACACTGGTAACTATAGCATACTCTTATGCTTTCCACACATGCACAAATGTGTACATATGTGCATATACATACCAACTTACCTATGGATATTATAAGTTTATAGGGATAGATCACATAGATATAGGCACATATGCTCACACATGACTACCTGACTAAATAAAACTAATGTTTTTAAAAAGAAATAATCTCTGAGTACTGTTTTGATCACTAATGAATGTCATTGCTTCTAGAACTTTCAGCAAAAGTGGAGCAATATGTGTGCACACTAACTCATGCATGTGCACAGATCTATATGTCTGTTAATCTGTTTATCTATCTATGTTGCTTTGGAAAAGAGATTCTTCTTTTCTTTCCACAGAGGATGAGAACCTGTGGATTGCTTTCAGACTAATATGGTTTGATGCACCAAGACCCCCGAAAGGTCACTGTGAACACCCCCAAAAATTACTTCACCCAACAAAAAGCAGGACTCAGTATGGGGAAAACTTTTTTTCTCATGCCCATATTCCCAATATTGTTTATACATAAATGTTTGTTTACATTTAAAGGGGAGGTGATGTGGGATTCCCCTCTGTATGCTGTGAATACTATTGGTTAATAAAGAAACTGTCTTGGGCCTGCACAGTGAATAGAGGAAGGTGTAAAAAACTAAACTGAATTATAGGAGAAAGAAGGAGGAGTTAGTTAGAAGCCATGTGGCCCTGCTGGAGATAGACACCAGAATCTTGCCAGTAGGCCACGAGCCTTGTGGTAAAATATAAAATAATGAAGATGGGTTAATTCTAGATGTAAGGGTTAGCTAGCAATATGCTTAAGTAATTTTCCAAGCAGTGATTTAAATAATATAGTTTCTGTGTGATTATTTCAGGGCTGAGTAGTCAGGAACCAATAAGCAGTCTCCACTTTGCAACATATCTATCTATCTATCTATCTATCTATCTATCTATCTATCTATCTATCATCTATCTGACTATCTATCTACCTACCTACCAACCTACCTAAGGAGACAATAAGTTTATAGTGATAGATCTCAATACAGTGCCACAGAATCCATTTCACATTCTACCTTTCTTTTCTTGTAACATCTTTCCCTAACACCAAGAGAAAGACTTGGTCTCATCATGTATGTGTCTGAATAGGGCCTGGGGTGGTCTCCATTACATCTTGGCAAGGAAATGGGAGAGAGAAATCCTTAGTATTTGTTGGAAACTGTGCTGGGATAGTTTTATGTCAACTTGGCACAAGTTAAAGTCATCTGAGAGGAGTGAAGCTCAATACAGAAAATGTCTGTGTAAGATTGGGTTGTAGGCAGGCCTGCAAGGCATTTTCTTAATAAGTAACTGAGGGTGGATGGCCCAGCCCATTGTGTGGGGTACCATTCCTGGGCTGGTGGTTTTGGGTTCTGTAAGAAATCAGGCTGAGCAAGCCTGGTGGAACAAGCCAGTAAGAATCACTCCCTTCATGGCCTCTGCATCAGCTCCTGCCTCCAGGACACTGCCCTATTTGAGTTTCTGTCCTGACTTGCTTTGATAATGAACAGTGATGTATATGTGTAAGCCAAATAAATCCACCCCTCTTTAATTTGCTATTTGGTCATGGTATTTCATCACAAAAATAGAAACCCTAACTAAGACAGAGACCCAAAGAACTATTCCTTGTTGGTGGGATTTAAAATTGTCCCCGAGGTCTTATATTGGAAATATAATCTGTAATTCAGTAGTGCTGGGGAGTGGGCCAGTTAATTAGGTAGATAGGTATATGAATATGTGTACATGTCTGTGTAAGTGGATGTACTTACACAGACATGTATATATGTATATGTATATGTATATGTATAGGCCATAAGAGTGTGGTCTTCATATCACCTTCACAAATGGATTAATGTCATTTTGAGACCCAATAAGATTGATATCCCAGGAATGGACTTCTTAGAAAGCTATAAATTCAGTACCTCTTTTCCTCTCTTGCCCTCTGCCAAGGATCACCCTTTACCAGAGGCCAGCCCTTCTATCCTGGGGTTCCAATATTGGACTACTTCCCATGTCTAGAGACATGAGAAGTAAATTCATGTCATACATTATTCAGTCTGTTACAATGGAATGGCATAACAGAATGTATAA
>JAQHUG010000402.1:1452824-1472523 GCA_028555095.1 Dicrostonyx torquatus | reverse complement strand
GGGAATGAAACAAGCGGCCTCCTCCAACAATTGAAACTAAGCTAGAACTACCGTGGTATGTATTATTCTCAAAAGTATTTTAAACACCCAGCTTTACTGTATTATATATCATGGGCTATCTCCACCTTATGCTTTATAACCTGTGTATAACAAAGACGAACGGGTCTGTCCTAAGTCTAGGCAGTTCTTTTTCTCTCAGGTACCTAAGAAAGCAGTGCTCCCTATGGCTTTCCTCTTCTGCCATGAGTATCACAGCAAGAGCAGTGTCCTTCTTCTCCCCAAGGTTTGTGATGCAGATAATGAAAGCCAACTGCAACATATCAGAGATCCACCGAAGTTTCAAATTATCAGGTGGGACGATGAGACCCTTTGTTTTGGAAGAGCTGGGATAATCTCTCACTGACCCATCTTCACCACGAGAGGGTGAAGACTAGTGAGCATATGGAAACTCCCTCTGGAAAGGGTTAATGACCACCAGGCATATGCTATAGAGGAGGTTCAATCTATGCTCTGCACTGGGCACAACTTTGCCCCCATCCTCTGCCTTCCCTAACCCAGAGCACCTTGGATAAGGATGGTCACAAGGAGGGGAGAGCTGCTACTCACATCTGGTAGGTGGAGGGCAGAGGTGCTTCCAAACATACCACAGTTTGGAATGGTCACAAGTAAGAAGACTATGCATTCCAAGGAGTCAGCAGAGTGGGCTTGTGGAGTTGAGAGCCTCTTCACGGCGTCAGAGCCCTGATGCAGAATACGGCAGGATGATAATGGACATCTAAGTTTTGGATGTGCACTCAATACCCTGCAGTTAAAGGGAACACCTTCTGCCTTCTGATCTCTTATCATTGTGACCAGAAGAAGGAAAGCTACAAGAGGGCTGTTTTAGAAGACTTACATTATCTTTTTTTAATTGACATAAACTAAACATTATGTACCACTAATGTTATGATTACTTGAACATAATGTGAACTGTCATCCTAAATGAGCTTGTTAGACATAATTGGTGCTTTATTGGCATATAAAACACGGCAAGTGACTTTTAGGACTGTCTTCTATTGTGGCTACACAGCCGGATGTGAGCATCCAATCCTCTGCCTCAGTATTTTTCCCCTTTATGATGCCATTGAAATCAGTCCTGGTCACTTTTTCTGGTTTCCACTTTCGGGATAACATTTAGGCAATCGTGTGAGACACTTGATAACTTCTTGTTTATTATAGTTTAGGTCTTGAAGGTCCTCCCAAGGCCCATGTGTTGAAAGCTTGGTCCCCCACCTGGGAGCTACTGTCAGGGGGTAGGACTTTTAGGAGGTAGGGTCTAGTAAAAGGAAGTTAGGTCGATGAAGGCACACTCATAAAGGGAGTACTGGGGAGCTAGCTGCTTCCATCTTTGCTTCACAGCCACCAGAAAGTGAACAGTTTTATATACTCCCTGCAGTGATGCCCTCTGTTGACACGGGCTCTAAAACCTTAATGCCAACTAACACTGGCTGAAGACCTTTCATATGATGGGTGTGATGGTCAGTGGGAAATGTCACTAGAATCACAAGGAACAGAGATGTTGTAAGGAGGCCACTAGTTTGTTCACGGCTTCTCAGCCCCAAAATAATCATACAGAAACCATATTATTTGCAATAATGTTTAACTAATAGCTTAAGAATATTGCTAGCTAGCTCTTTCACCTATAATTAACCCATCTCCATTATTTTATATTTTACCATGAGGTTCGTGGCCTACCACCAAGGTTACATCATGTCTGTCTCTGGTGGCGACTTCATGGCTTCTCTCCGACTTCACCTCCTTTCTTCCAGCATTTAGTTTAGTTTCCCCCACCTAGCTAAGTTCTGCCTTGCTATAGGCCAAGCCAGTTTTTTATTTATTAACCAATAAAAGCAACACATAGATAAAAGGACCTCCCATAGCATTTCCCCTTTTCTGTTTAAACAAAAAGGAAGGCTTTAACTTTAACATAGTAAAATTGCTTATAGCAAGCAAGAATTATAGTTACAATATTTATATCTACTTTATTTTTATCATAACTAAGGACAACTATAACTATAAATTCTTCAACTCCATCAAAGACTCCAGAAGGATAAATACTACCTAAGTAAACAGGAAGTGCATTATGAACAACTTTCAAAACTCTAGAATTGACAGAGACATCTCGCTGCCTGAACAGTCACCCAAAGTTCTTCTGTACCATTGGAGAATTCAGTCTTCAGCCCACAGGCCCATAGTATCCATAGACTTTTCCATGAAGCAGGAAATTTGAAGATCTGTTCTGCCTTGCAATGGCAAAGTCCATCAGCTGCTCTCTTCCGTGTCCTGCAGAATGCCTGGCAGACTCTTTCACTACTTGTTTACTGTTATTTTAAATTTCTCTTTATTTTTGATAATTAGATACATGTATATAATGAAATATGATTATATCTACTACCTCCTAGTTCCCTCTTTCAGTTCTTACCACAAGCTCCTCAACAGGCCCCCTTTCCAACTTTGGGTCTTTAAAAAGCAAAATACCTACCTCCAAGTCTAGTTACTTTTGCCCACATGTGCATGAGTGTGGGGCCATCCACCACACTGGAGTATAGGAAGCATCTCAGTGGTCACACCTCGATGAAGAATGATTGGCCATGCTACAACAATTACTGACTGCCAAAAGTGATGTCTTAGAGATGAGAGTTGGAGATCATGTGCCCCATCAATGCTGGATCACGAGCAGAGCCAAGGGGGTGAGAAGCTCAATGGTGGTAAAACACACAGAAAGGAAAACAGTTCACCTACGGGTTTGCTTCCAGAGACTGTTCTCACAGGCACCTCCTGGAGGCCGTCATTCTCTGGGGAAGCTCTGGAAATGCCAATCAACTGCAGGTGTCAGTAGACCACTGCTATTACCAGCCTTTTAGTATTTCCTGTTTATGATCCCTAGATTTCCTGCTAGGGGTGTGTGCTGAAACCTTGGGTCTTAACAAGTTGGGAGAAGCAGGCTGTTGAGAAAGAGAAGCTGAATGTCTATGGAAGGGATGACTGAGTAGTAAGGCCAGAGTGCTGATGACTTCTATTACATCGCAGATGTCCTGTAGACATTCACGAGACAAACAGGTTCTTGCCTGCTTTCACTTGAGTGCATACTTGTCTTCATTCCCCTGTTCAGATCTTTACTTTTTTTTCTTTGTCTCTTTGGTCACCCAGCATCTGTGAATGACCTGCTGGGAAGCTGTACAGTGAACAGTCTGTGCAACTACACCCAATGGCTCTGTTCAGTGAGACTTTGAAAAGAGTATAGAGAAACCAGGAACCTGTTAGATACTCCCATAGGGATATGCAGCACAGTGGCTCTGATGGAGCTAAGGCCAAGTCAGAAAAATCTTTAAAATGAACACATCAGCGTTATCTTTCCAGACTGGAGAGTTGGCTCAGTGGTTCAGAACACTTGCTGCTCTAGCAGAGTTATCTTTCTGAGTATGTTGATCAGTTCTCGGTTCTTGTGTTCTTATGGTGAGGTGCAGAGTGGCGGGGCCATGTTTTCACATTCTCTGAGTTCATTTAACTCCTGGAAGCTTCCAGAATAACTCAAGCACTGACTAAATACTTATGGAATAAACAAATAACCGGACTTCTTAATTTTTGTGGGTATTTTCTTATCTATTGGGACTATTTTCTTTGGGTGGACAGAGTCATCATTATAAATGTCTAATCAATTGGAGGCTGTGCTTCCTCAACCTGGAGACAGAAAGCCCAAGAGGGAGACATTGTGTATGGTGGCTGGTAGGGTCCTGCTCTGTCCTTCTCAGGTGGCTTTTGGTGCACATCTGTGGGCTGATTGTCCTGCCTCTAAGCTCAGGCGACTCTTTATGACATACGTGATAAAGCTCTATCTCTTATGAGACAGTTCTTTCTTGTCCAGAAGCTCTACTAATCTCTCATTAAGCAAACTGCATGTCTTGCAACGTGGGAGCTTGGCTTCATTTTAATATAAGCTCACCATCATCTGGTTCCCCTTGGCATCCATGACAGTTACAAAATTTCTTGGTTTAGAGCACGTCATATTTTAATATATTTTGCATTGTTTTTTTTAATGAAGCACGTTATTCTTTATAGGAATTTTACAAATCCAATTCCTAGCATTGTATTTCTCAGAAGTTTTAAAGGTAAGATCTAAGAAGCATTTCGTGAGACAGGGAAGCCTGGGGATAGTCTGACAATGGTTTTCAAAGTAAAAACCTTTGCTGTCAGGGCATTCATTAATGTTATCCAAACTGACTCCATTTGTTTAGTAACTTGGATTTTAGACTAAACAACAGTGGAACTCAAGGATAAATCATCTCTTTAAGAGAACATTTGGCAAGCTCCATTTATCTCTATAAATGACATATGCAACTTATGACCTTGCTTATCCATTTCCTGCAAGCTACCCCACTAGTCTCCTGTACTTCTTGCAGAAGGAAATGTACAAAAGCACAGCGTGTTACCACCTACTGGAACTAGAGCGTCGTGCAACCCACTGGGCATGTGCTCTTGGAGAATTCCAAAGGCAAGAGGTAAAAAACAAACAAGTATTCAGACTAATTAATAACCCTTTTCAAACAGAAGTCACTGTTTGAGAAAGAAGAAACAAAACAAAGAGACAGAAACCACCAGGGAAGTAGAGAGCTGGTCAGGGGAAGCCAGTCAGATCTGATTTAGGCTTACGCTGAAAATCTCACCAACTTAGACCATGAAACCCAATATGGACAAGTTCAACAATACCAACAAATATGAACTACCCAGGCGTGTTTCAGAATTGCCAGGGCATAAATTTCATTTTCATTTTTAAACACTTTAAAGGCCCCATTCCAAAAGCCACAATCTGACATACTGGGAGTCGGTGCTTCAATAGAAGAATTCTGAAAAGACATAATTCAACCACAAACAGTTCTAAAAGAAAAGATACAAATAAACTCAAAGAAAATGTCTGTTACTTTTCTATTGCTGTGATAAATCACCATGACCAAGGAAGCTTTCAGAAGAGTTCATTTTAGCTTGCAATTGAGGGTTAGCATCCATGATGGCGGAGCAGAGGCATGGCAGGCAAGACAAGAAAACTGAGGGCTTCTATCTTGCTTCAACCACAAACACCAAGTAGAGAGAACAAACTGGAAATTTGTTTTGGAATCTTAAGGCTCAACCTCAGTAACATTTTTTTTAAACCAGTCAAGGACACACTTCATAAGCCTCCCCAAATAGTGCCACAGCAACTGGGTATTCAAATGCCTGAGACGATGGGGACAGCTCACTCAAACTACCACAGTGGTAATTAGGAGGCTATCAGGGAATGTTGGAAAAGTCAGTAAGATTGAGATAATGATCACATTTCAAAAGCAATATCTGGGAGTTGAAGCTATTTCTGTTGGCCCAAATAGTAATACCACAACAAAACAAAGCAAGACATAAGGAGGGAGGAGCAGGGCTGTAGGGGAGGGAAAGAGGTAGGGCACAGAAAGGAGCCTTCTATGATTGGTCTGATGATTGTGCTGAGGAAGGGGAGATTAGGGGCATGTTAGGTATCAGGTTATTGCTCATAAGTATGCATCTAAATTCACATCTGTACACACACACATATATAAAGAATTTCCTGTGGAGAGAAATATTGGTACTAATAAAATTGGTGAGCTTTAGTGGAGGGGACTGTGTAGAGATGAAGCGTGTTCTACAACTGAAGGGACACTCGGTAAATAAAGGTGACCTCATTGTGTACTGCATTTTAGCATCAGTTTCCTTAGGGCTTTGAAATTATGCTAATTCAGAGGCAAGGCTTTTTCAGTGTCAATAGACTTGTTTTCTCCAATTATGCAAATGATATGTGGTTATTCATATGCCATTTGTGAACTATCCAATATTCAGGCAATGCCAGGAATATATAAGGAGGTGAGTGAAGTCATGGCGTCTTGCGTCTTAACCCCAGTCAAAGGGCTTCTCCTGGGCATTTTTTTCAGGTTTTCCTTTATTCCCCTCTGCATGCATATCTGTATCCATATTGTTCAATCTATCTCACTTATAGTGATGGGCATGTGAAGGAGTGTAAGTGGGTGCACACGGGCACATGTGCGTGCATGCCTGACCTTTTCCTGCCACCTCTTGACAGTTTGTGATAGCTTCCATCCTTCTCTGTGCTTCTCAAGGGCTTTGTGCAATTACATGCCCACATCTATTACATATATGTACTCCCTTCTTTTTTCTCACTCTCCTATTCTGTTGAGTGCTCTGCCTTGTGTGACCAACAGAATCCGCTGTACCTCTGTGGTCATGGCACATACTCTCCTGTGTCTGAGGTGGACCTCTTATAAGTATCTTTCTATTTTGTTTACATCAAAGCCTGTATCTGCATCGCTCTCCTTTCTCCCCGCATCTTCTTGACGTTAGTGATTTGGTGAAGCCCTTCTTGGTGGACAAATGATGAGAAGGGTTGTGCCATTAGCATATGCTCAGCAGACTTTCTTGCGAGCTCACCACCTCTCTGGCTTCCTGTCTATAAGTGGGCGGTCAGGAGTGTTGCTCATCAATCCAGATTTCTGTCTGCTGCCGCTGACTCTCCAAGTGCCGCCTTGACCTTTTTGAGAGGCCCAGTCAAGGGCATAGGTCCATTCTTTGCTTTTCTGTCTGTGATGGTTTGAATAAGATGTCCCAGCAGTCTCAGGGATTTGAATGCTTGGTCCTCCAGTTGTTTGGGGGAGGTTTTAGAGGTATGGCCTTGCTGGAGGAAGCCTGTCACTGGGGTAAGTTTTGAGAGTTTTTAAAAAAACGCCATTCCTAGTGTGCTCTTCTCTTTGTGCTTGTGTTTCAAGAGGTGAGTCCTCAGCTTCCTGCTCCTGCTCCCAGGCCTTAGCTCTGCCATCATGGACTCTAACCCTTTGGAATTACAAACCCAGATAAATTCTTTCTTCTATTAGTTGCCTGGGTCATGGTGTTCAACCACAGCAATAGAAACAGAAGTATCAAATCTTCCTATAAAGCTCAGGCGACTTCCCAGCCTCCAGCTTGTCTTTCCCACCCTGCTTTACTAGTTTCATTGCAGAGAACATGCATTGCCGAATGCACCTCCCAGATACACGCAGCAGTCTCTACTGAGTTCATCCAGGGATCCTTAAGTGCCG
This sequence comes from Dicrostonyx torquatus, assembly GCA_028555095.1. Classification (NCBI taxonomy): domain Eukaryota; kingdom Metazoa; phylum Chordata; class Mammalia; order Rodentia; family Cricetidae; genus Dicrostonyx; species Dicrostonyx torquatus. The sequence goes on along the minus strand of JAQHUG010000402.1, from coordinate 1,465,393 downwards.
GCCATTCTGTTCAGAGACGTTTGGGTGGTAAAAAGGAAGATCTATTTTTCTGGTGACTATGCTTTTCATTGTTGAAACTGTTCTCAGTGTAGACCTTGACCCAGGGGAGAAAATAATCTCTGGCTTAGTGCCATGAAATCTAAACCCTCAAAGGCAAACAAGTCATCATTAGTTGCAGATTTCCAATAACACACATTAAATGAGTTGTGACCGTGAGCGTAGACGCAAGAATTAATGGAAATACGTTATATCATTATCAAGTTTAATGGAAACTTGTTAAGGTTTTATTGAAGATATTTCAGGAGTTGGGTAGCTATAACTCAGTTGTGCCGGGGGAAAGAAAGCTTGCAGGACAATGAAGTAGATTAGCTCTGGATGAACGTTTCAGAGCAACTGTCATTCTGGTGTGGACTGACCCATGCCTACCATTGTATTCCACTGGGCCAGCTCTCTGTACTCATTATTTTCACATAGACATGGTTTCCATAGAACTGCCACTGAACCTTTGGCTGGAATGAGGCAGATGGTAACATCCTGCTTTCCAAGGGTCTCTTTTGTGCCAGAATGGTAGTAGGTACAAGTTTGGGAAGGAGCCATCAAGACTGTCTAACTTTACCAACATACCCTAGGCATCAAGGAGAATAAAGTTGTGTTTTTATTGATAGAACACTGCCACCAGACCAGAGCTCCACCAGGGGTTGATGGTGTCCTGCATAACCTTGGCGTCACTACTTTCATGAATGTGTAGAGATGAAAGAGCCTTGTTGCCCCAAATCGAAGCTTCTGCTAATGTAATATTTCCATGATAACAAGCTTCAGCATTATTGCAAAGTTCTGTGTCCATTGCCGGTTGGTGGTGGTACACACCTTTAATCCCAGCACTTGGGAGGCAGAGGCAGGTGGATCTCTGTGAGTTCAAGGCCAGCCTGGTCTACAGAGTGAGTTTCAGGGCAGGCTCCAAAGCTATGGAGAGAAACCCTGTCTCAAAACACAAACCAAACCAAACCAAAATAAAACAAAGCCCCTGTGTTTATGTGTGTATACATATACACAAGTGTGCATGTATTTTTATGTATGTAAATATAGATGATATTATTTTGGCAGTTTTAATGCATTTTAAACCTCTACAGGAAGAGACTAGATTTCCTGCTGTATGGGTGCTGGTGCTGGGATGCTTAATTGCATCTTAGAAACATTTATTCCAGTGGTTCTTCTTAATGCTGTGACCCTTTAACACAGTTCCTCATGCTGTGGGGACCCTGAACCGTAAAATTATTTACATTGCTACTTTATAACTCTAATTTTGCTACTGTGATAAGTAGTATTATAAATATCTGTGTTTTCCAATGGTCTTAGGTGAGCCCTGTGAAAAGGTCATTCAACTGCAAAGGGGTCGCAACCCATAGGTTGAAAACCATTGATTTATTCCATTCTGTTGAAAAGACAGATGAGCTTTATGTAGAGAGAAGAGAATACATGGAGAAGTGGGAGACAGACAGAACTCTGTGCAGGAAAGTGAAAGATACAGACTCTTTCCCTACCCCTCTTATCTTTCCCTGTACACATAAGCAGGTTATTTATACCTGTTGGAATTTTTTCTTTTGAGGCAGGTTTTGTGTAACCTGGGCTAGCCTTGAAACTCACTATGTAGTTGATGTGATGACCTAGAACCCCACATCTTCCTGCTTTACTTCCTGAGTGCTGGGATTATAGCACTAGGCTTACTTGATGACAAAGAACGAACCAGGGCTACGTGTTGTTTTAGCTTCAGCACAGTAGCTGTGCCTTAATCTGCTGCTATTTCAGCCAGCAATTGCACCTTCACAGTTGCTGGCCTGCTTCTCTAGCTGCAGCCTGGCCAGAACTCTGTCCTGCAGGCACAGGCCCTGCCACTGAAGATAACTTTAAATATCATTCTATTTATGAGATTCAAAGGCTGGGGTGAAAACACGTAACTTCAGGGAGGCTGAGTAGCAACTAGCTAGTCCTTTCTCTTTGCTGGCATCCACAGAAGATCCATGGTGCTTCCCCTTCTCTAAACTAGAAAAAGCTGCAGCAGTCCAAACCCTGCCCTACTCTTCCTGTAGCTGTCTCTCCCTCCAGATGTGCTATGATGCTCTAGGATTACCTTCTGTCAGTCAGCCAGCTACTAATTCAGTCTCCTGACCCAAGGTTAATTTTATTTAATTAATGCAAATGCAAACTCAGGGTTCACAGGATGATTGAATATCCACCAACAGCTCTGTGCATATACCTGCTTGCTGAGCTATCTTGAGCGTCACTGCAATGTTAATTTGAAATGTTATCGGCGGTGAAAGGCCTAGACCGGCTAACCTATAAAGCAAGCCTCTTAGAAAATTATCCCTTAATTTTGAAATGAAGGGAAGTTGTTTCCTCTACCACCGATGCAAATGAATAGAGGGCATCAAATCTGAAGTATTTTAAATATCATGAAAGGAGCCAAAGAATCTATCCTGGCTAGTTCTGTCAACTTGACAAAATCTAGAGTCACGTGGGAAGGGAGACGCTCAACTGACTAAATGCCTGCATAAGAGTTGCCTGTCGGGAAGACTGTAATGTATTTTCTTGAGGAATGATTGTTGAGGGTGGGCCCAGCTCACTGGGCATGGTGCCGTACCTAGGCAGGTGGCTCTGGCTAATTTGAGAAAGCAAGCTGAGCAAGCTGTAGAGAGCAAGCCAGTAAGTAGCATTCCTCTGTGGCTTCTGCTTCAGTTTCTGCCTCCATGTTCCTGCTCTGCTTGAGTTCATGTCCCAACTTCTCCCAGTGATAAAGTATTACCCAGAAGGAGAGGGTGAGATAAACCCTTTCATCCCCAAATTGCTTTAGGTCAGCAATGGAAGCCTAATAAAGATAGAAATACATGTTTCCATTTAAAATTCCTCTTCAGTAATTCCTGAATGACAAAAACTCTTTTTCTAATCATTTATTCATTCATAAAGAACTATCAAGTTTGTACTTTGAAGATGGTAGTTACCAGAGATCAGGAGGATGTCAGGAATAAGACATTGTCCTTATCCATTGAACCCGACCCGCAGGTTCAGTTATTCAGGGTCCGAAGAGGCTCCTACCTGAAAATCGTGAGCGAGAGAAAGGAAGAAGACCAAGCAAAGTTCACTTGTCAAGGTCACACTTTATTCGGGAACAAAACCAGTATATATAGCCCCGAAATGGGGAGCTGCTTGAGGTGGGGGTCGGGGCAGTGAGCAGGAACTGGGGGGTAAATGAACAACTAGTTAGCTAGCTAGCACACCTGTGTAACCGGAAACATTCTTTTGTGGATGGCTAACTAAGGAAGAGGGGAATCTCTGAAAACCTCCTTGAAACAATGGCCTTCTTATCTTTGTTAGCTTCCTAGAGTCAAATGCCCTAGCTGTCTCTGTTAAACATTCTAAGTCAAAGGTCTTTGCTGACCTCCTGTAATATATTATGAGGGCAAAAAGTCCCCAACAATCCATAAGGAACCTGTGACAAGTAGGTCTTAGAGAAGAGATGAAAGACAAACCAATTATCATTAAGTATCTTCCAAACTCTGCCAAGGAAAGAACAATGATCTTGTTGCAAAAGGTGTCCCTATCCACAGCTGAACATGTAAGGCAGAAGCATTCGCAAAATCCTAAACAACACCAATGACAATAACCAGGAAGCTGTGATTGGGAGAATGATAGAGCTCCTGCCTGGGAAAACGACCCAGGGAAATAAGCAAACAAACATGGCTCTGGAGATGATTCCATCTTGCTGGAATTGTTACTTTAATCTACTACCTTCTCTTCAAGTTTCAATTCCTTTGTCTGTAAAGACAAAAGGACAAAAGCTCTTAAGTACTGTGGCTTTGACACTGTAACAGGGTGACCAGGAAGGATGTAATTTTCTGGCCATTCGGTGTTAGTGTTTCAGCTTCAATTGTCTGGCTCCCCCAGTATCTGTAAATGTTTCTTTTATCTCACTGAAATACTCCATCACACCCTGATGTTATCTGTGTCTTTCCTGATCTCTGGTACAATACAGGCACTTTATAATGTGGAAATCACATTATTGCCTGGTTCAAAAGATCCCCTTTGCAAGTTTGGGTACGTGGCTCAGCAGTATGTGGCCCTTGGTTCTGACACACAGATACACAAGGTCTCTGGTTCAATCCATAGCTTCACATAAACAAACTAAAAGTTCTGTCATGTTCAAAAATACTCCTTTCCCCCAGATTCCAAAAGGCAGGAGGGACACAGCTACAGCTCCATAAGCCCCTGTGCGCATGCGCTAGGCAGTCTTTAAAAGCTGGACACACCCGCTCCATACTCTCTCCCTGCACTAACTTCCTCGGGCCTGAATAAAGTCTTAAAGTGTGTTTCGGGATCTGTTCTTGCTCGCACCCAGTAATTTCAAGAGAAACTTCATGATTTAAAACTAAATTCTTTCTTTAAAAGTTTTTTTGTTTTGTTTTTTTTGTCTTTTGTCTTTTGTTTTTCGAGACAGGGTTTCTCTGTGTTGCTTCAGAGCCTGTCCTGGAACTAGCTCTTGTAGACCAGGTTGGTCTTGAACTCACAGAGATCCACCTGCCTCTGCCTCCCGAGTGTGGGGATTAAAGGCGTGAGCAACCACCGCCCGGCCTCTTTAAGGCATTCTTGATGTCTACCCAAGTTGACAGCATGAGATGATCCAACCAATGGTTTCTATTCCAAATACCAAGAGATTTTAGATGAAACATGTAAATGATTTGTCAACAACACAGATCATGCAAGGAGGCTCTAGATATGACCTGAGCTGAACTGAACTGCCCAGGGAATGGACCAGAGTTGGTATGTCTGACACCTGCTTGGGACTGGGAAACAGCTGTACGGCTGCACTAGTCAGAGAGCAGAAGCTGGCCTCTTCTGTGAATCCAGGGCTGGGAAAATGCTGTCTGACTTTGAGGAAGAAAAAGGACCTACCCAGCAGCCTGCCAGGAAGAGCTGAGACAGAATCCTCTGGGATCAGAACTTCAGTCGTATGGAGTGTTGAACAATAGAATTCAGGTGTATAGTCTACCAGAGACTGAACAGCAGGGCCTGTAACGGGGCTGGCATGCAGGCAGGTGACTACACTGCCACTCAGGGGCATTGTAATGAACCAAGGAAAGAAAACAGAGGGGGAGCCCACAATAGTCAGGTTCTAGATTCGATGGCAATGGGTCTCTAATTACCTACCTCCTCCCTGAAAGCTGAGGATGGAAGAAAGTGAAGTCATCTTCAGCATCAATGCTCCAGAGCTGCTCATGGGATGTAAGAGGAGGAGCTTCTGGAATGGAGCACATATGAAAAACATAAAAGTAAAAAAAATTGCATTGTTTTTTGGAGACAGAGTCTTTCAAAGTAGTGTATCTGGCATCCCCTCTCTGTGTAGTCTAGGCAGGCCTCAAACTTATGATACTCCTGTGTCAAATGTCTTGAGTGCTGTGATTACAGGCATCTCTCACCACGCCTGGCCACGTCAGTGGAGCAACAGTTTGGAGGACAAGGAAGAGAGACAGAAAGGCAAGAGACTATAAAATATTTAACAGGTAAGTACTATAAAATGATAAGGAAATATGAATAATAATACAATCAGGAAAAGAAAAAAGATAAACATTTCACAGAAAACAAAATGAGACGTTCTCTGGGAAATCATGTTGGTGAGAACTGTGCCTTTGGGAAATGCGGTTTCCAAATTTGCAAGGCAAAGAAGCCAGAGTATTAGAAGTCATAGAACTCAGCCCTGGAGGAGATGAGGTGTTGTGCAATGTGACGGCTCAAACTTCCAAACAAATCTTAGAAGTGTTGAAAGCGACAGCTGACAACTCTGATCTGATTTTGCAGAGAGATTCGCACATGACAAAGAACATGATTTCTTTGTGCATGTGGACCTTTTCAAAGAATGTTTCAACCACATGCTCATTAAAAGTCATTGCAACGGATTTCAAAGAACCTTCAGCTATCTTCTCTGACTGCAAAGCAATGGGATCAGAAAATAAAGAACCAGAAGGAGTTCACATGCCCTGAAATACGGGTGAAAATTCTTAGGAAAAGTGCATTTGAAGTAATTTGTGAGTTACAAAAGAAATACTGGGAGAAATGAAAGAGATAAGAAAGGTTGACTCTTTCCTTTGACCTTGTGGCTCCTGGGGAAAGAACTTGGATCTTAAGGCTTGGTGGCAGGTGCCATTACTCACTAAGCCACCACATCAGCTATTTCTTTGGACCTATTTACAGACTCATTAATTCTTCCTTCAGCTACAGTGAATCCACTGCCAAATCCATCCTTTGTGAACTCATTTTTGATGCTTTTATTTCTTAGTACAGATTTTTAAAAATTGCGTATGTGTCGTAACGTTTTAGTTCTCACTCACAATCTAGGGCAGGCCATTAGCCCTCTCCTGTTCCTGCCTCCTCCTTGCCTGTGGTTTCCTGATGGTCTCTCAGGGTAACCTCAAACTGTTCTACCTAGCATCCTCTGTCCTCCAGATTTTCTACCCCTCTGACTGGAGGCTATCATCATTCTCTCCCATGAGTCAATGCAGACACATTCTAAATTACAATACAGTTTTATTTCTTCTCTTGCTGAGCACACCACTTCCACCTTTGAATGGAGAAACGGTTCAAGGCATGCATACATGACACCTCCAAATTTAATAATAAAAATAAAGTATGTCGGATAATCGATCTCCATGGTGGAATGCCATAAAGTTGTAGAAAGTCATTCCAAGGAGAATGAGATTTGGTAACAGTGTCCTCTACCCTAGTGGTTCTCATCTTTCTTAATGCTGTTTCTAATCTAATACAGTTCCTCACGTTGTGTTAACCTCAAGCATAAAATGATTTCATTGCTACTTTATAAATGTAATCTTGCTAGTTATGAATATAATGAAAACATATGATATAAATGATATCTGTTATGAGACCCCAAAGGTGTCACTACCCACAGGTTGAGAACCACTGCTCTATCCCCTTCCCTCCTCCCTGACTGTAGACTGTGCCTTACTACCTACTTATACCATAAGTAGGGTATATAATCTCGCGGATTATTCCTACTTGCCTAGACATTTGCTTTTCTAAATCCTGCTATTCAGCTTGCTTCTCAAGCAACATATCTTCAGAGCTTATCTCTATCTATCCAGCATGAATCCCCAACCCAGCATGTGTGAGGAGCATCCAGTGTGAATCACCAGTCATGAATGTGTGATGATCATCTGGTGAGAATCACCAGTCTTTAATGTGTGAGAAGCATCAAGTGTGAATCACCAGTCATGAATGTGTGACTATCATCCGGTGTGAATCACCAGTCTTTCGTGTGTGAGGAGCCTCCAATGTGAATCACCAGTCATGAATGTGTGAAGATCATCGGTGTGAATTACCAGCCTTTCATGTATGAGGAGCATCCTGCTTGCATAATGTACAACTTGTTGGTCTTCATTCTTCATAATAATTTGTATCTGAAGTGGTCTGGTTGTTTGTTTTCCAGTTCATTGTCTGTCCTCTAGACTGGAATGTCTCTTTCTTGTCCCCGTTCCTAGAATAATGTGTGACGCAGGAAAATATTCATTTAGCTCTGCTACTCTTTGTGGTTGTGGAAAAGAGCAACTTCTTGAGATGCTTTATTTTCAGACACACAGTTTAGACATCTAGCTTGTTTATTTTTTAAACAAAAGAGGGGAGCTAGGAAATGAGAGGCTGGCCTAAGACTTTGAGGGAGGCCTTTCTGTGCTGAAGGGGTGATGGCATGCCTTGATGGTATTCCCTTCAGGCCCCGCTTGTCTGGGTACCATTTGACAACCTCACTGTCCCCAAGCAGTGAGGACCTACACTACAGCAACGGTCGGTTGTCCTACCACTCTGGAACTTCTTACCTGGCCTGACTCCCTCTCTAAGACCTACCCTCTGTTTTTTGATCCCCTCTATTCCCTTTCTTCCAGTTACTCTTTGTTGTATGGTTAAAAATAATACTATCTTATAAAAAGGATAATTACTACATTATATTATCACATGGCACACCTAGATTATGCAAGTTATAAGACAAAAAAAGAAGAGGCACTACGGGATCTGGGCAGGGAGGGTCTTGTGCTTCCTGCTCCATGAGCTCTGCTGTGAAGTAATGGAAAGAGTTCTGCAGATGAGCTGGGTGTCTGGCATTTCAGGTGTAAGGAATACATGGAACCCTATGGAAGTGGAAAGCAGATCTGGGTGTGGCAGCACATTGAATGCCAACACTTGGGAGATTAACACCGAAAGTAAGGCTAGCCTTGGCTATATAGTGAGTTCCAGGCCACCGTGGGCTACATAGTGAATTAAAGTCCAGCCTGGGCTGTAGAGAGAGACCCTTTCTCAAAGTACAAAATGAAATACAAGAATTTTATGGAATTTCTACTTTACTATAAATTTTTTAAAAAATATTTATTTATTTATTATGTGTACAATATTCTGTCTGTGTGTATGTCTGCAGGCCAGAATAGGGAACCAGACCTCATTACAGATGGTTGTGAGCCACCATGTGGTTGCCGGGAATTGAACTCAGGACCTTTGGAAGAGCAGGCAATGCTCTTAACCACTGAGCCATCTCTCCAGCCCTACTTTACTATAAATTTTAATTAACAAAAATCCAAAAATCCAATGAGCTATACATTTTAAATGAGTAAATTGCAATGATTTATAAATTATGCCTCAAGGGAGCAGGTCTTGTTTTTAAAGAAAATTAAACATTGCTTTTGAATTTGTCATTTTTCATTCAGATGGAGAGATGTTTTATTTTCTTCTTTAAATCATGATTATCTTAAAAATGAGTGTTGTAGATGAAAATGAGGTACATGGGAGATGCTAACTACATGAATGAATAAACAGAGAAAGAAAATATTTGAGGTGCAGATTTCTCATCTTCAAGTAGGAGTTGATTAGTATCTGCAACGTGATTGTCTTTCACGGTTCTATGCTCATTTTATGCCACGGTTATTTTTCCTTACTCTTGTCAGAGACAAAACAAAAACAGAGGAACCGACTTCCTAGTTTTTGAGCTGGAATAATGAGATTCATAGGTCCTTATAAGGCACAGGATAACACAGATATGGAGAGAAGGGGACAAGCCAGGCAGGGCTCTCACATTGACTCCTCATGGGCTAAGTTACTATATCTTCCCAGATTTAGATGGAAAGGCAGAACATCGTGAGTGGAGGTGTAGAGACAGTGTTAGGCACCCCTGCAGCCTCATGGTGAGCAGCATCCTTGTGCTGCATGCTGCAGTTTCCTTCTTTTTCTGCCCTCTGTTTAACAACTTAGTCCTTCAGCTTCATCCATATTAATGTGCAGAGGAAAGTGATGTCCCGGTCACTCTCTAATTCAGATTATGATCCGTTTTATCTCCACTGCCTGTGTGACTTGTCAACACGTCTGTTCACCGGGTGCTTTCCATAGTGTCTCCAATGTTTTAAGGGTCTGTCCAACAAGTTCTGGGCCAGGGTGATGGTGATGGTGGTGGATATTCCCTGTGCAAACATCTGTGACAATGAAGTAGTAGTGATTACTAACATATATGCTTGAATAAGTATACACCAAGGATGGCTTAAAAGTTCACCACACTGTTGGGAAATCTGTTGTGGTTCCTTGTAGCCCAAAGAAGCTAGTAAATCTGGGGGACCAAAGAGGAGATTCAAAGGCTCTGCTAGTTGGACTGTGGGCTCCAATGCAGACTCTTGGTTGCCTCTCTCAGCTTGCTCTAACATCCCTCATAATGGCCAGAAACTGGGATGCACTGAACCAATTCCCTTTTCCCCTCTGCCTCCTGGTGAGATGCATGATAGGTCCTTTGAATAGGGCTTGCTTGCTTTGTAGAACATCAGGAATATTTTGAGTGTGAGCGGAGGCTGGAAGTTGCTGGCTGAAGATGCTCTATATGGTAATTTCTGTTTTGGAGACTGGCCTCTAGGAGAAAGCTGACGTGATGCTCTCAGGACAAGCGACACCAAAGGGTTTGAGAAGCAGTGAAGTGGTTTAAAGCTGGCGGTAAGAGGGGTATAAAGCATCCACGGGGTTTCTGTAGCTCTCTACATTATTGATGTGGGTGCAGCAAGGCAGTAGACAAGGAGCTGAGAGTGAGGGGGTAAAGGCAGCAGGAAGGGCTCAGGCAGTATGAAGGCGTAAGGCAGCGTCTCCCCACAGAGCCTCAGAATGTGTTTCCATTTCTATTTTAGAATGCACAACTGCCACACTCATTAAATCTTATTAAATCAGCCAAAGACCACTGGGAGTTGTAATTGTCAGCTTTTATGCACCGTGCAAAGTCTTATCAAACTATAGGCTTCCATAATTATATCTGAGGCGCTTGCTCCCCAGACCCACACAAATAACTACAAATACCAAGGTGTTCTGGGACACAGTGCCTTTTATGTTTGGTCTTACAGGACCTAGCACACCGTGGTTTGTGACCCTCCAGCAAAGTAATGAAATGAACTAATGGATGATTAGCTCCACTTTCTGGTGACTAGATGGCTTAATAGTGGAGCAGGGCCATACGCACACGTGTGCCTGTCCGCACATAGATTAAGAAAACGGGGAAATCAAGTGCTTCCTTACGGAGCTGGAATATTAAATTCACGTGCACTCCACTCAGCTTCAGACAAGAGTGGTCTGGATAACTCCGCTAATCAGCTTAGGTAGTAAGCACAGAAAGTATTTATCCTCTAGCAGCTTCTCCCAAAGCAGAAGCAGACAGCAAGCTGCCTTGCCTGGTAATTACCCTCAAGAGCCCAAGAATCTGATAAAAAACGAAAACAGGTGATTGCATCAAATAGCAACCCAATTTTTCTGTTTGCAGCTGACATTTGGGGATGGCTGTAAGGCAGTTTCTCTCTCACTCCACTCTTCCAGAGTTACATAAAAATTGGGCTGGTGTGTGACAACCCTTTTTGCTATAGATCTTCCATCTGATGTGGACAGTGTATTTATTGCCCAGTTTTGCTTATAATAATAATAATAATAATAATAATAATAATAATAATCAGCTTGGAAGGACGAGGAGTTGCTTAAAACTTAGTAGTTATGTGACTCTCAAAATGAAATGGAATCCCTAAGTTCTATCTTGTTTTTGAGGAGTTCTATTTGTCAAATGATATTTTTGTTGAGTGCCCCATTTAATTTCCTAAACCTTATTAGTTGGATGTTATGTGTGATGAAGGAAAGCAAAAAATATTATTGACTCTAAACACAGAATCTGACTTCTTTTAACACAGGAACTCTCCTAATTTGTTTTGAATTTGTTTTTTCTTGTTTGATGTTACACACACACACACACACACACACGCATGCACTCACACACAGAGTTTCCCTCTTTTCCTTTTTTTTCCCATCCTAGGAGGACTTTGTGCAAGGGAGGCAAACATTCTGCCACTCTGTTACAAGTCCGACCTCTCCATTTTTGTTTAAAGTGTCTCTAATTTTTCTCTGGGCCTTCATGGAAGAAACCTCTTCCAGAACGGAGACATGAGGTGATATTTTGCTAGGAAACCTATCTGATTTAGCATGGAGTGGACATCTATAGCTGTGCAGCCAGAAGATGGCAGTAATCAATGCTTCCTTTTTAATTCACCCAATTGCTTCCACATTTCTTTGCATCTTAGTAGTAAATACTTAAGACTTTTGGGGTGGGGTTAAAACTGTGGCCTGAGCTGGAAGCCCAGAGATTATGTGGGGGTGTTTGCAATGAAGCTCAAGGGCAGAACACGTATTAAGGTCAAGACTTCAAACTCAAATTAATCAGAAGAGATAAAGAGGACACTTCATTTTAATAAAAGGAACAGTTGATCAGGGAGACATTATAATCTAAAACATAGAGGTGCCAAACTCTGATGCATCCAGTTTCACAAAAGGCATACTATTAGAAGGAAAGACATGTTAGCATCAACCTATGAAGAGAAGATGATTGCAATACCTCGTTCTTCCAGTCAACAGATCATCCTGACAAAAGATAAACATAGAAACATCAGAATCAAATGAAATCATACACCCAAAGAACTTAGCAGATAGCTATAGAAAATTCTACCCAAACTCCAAAAATATAGACATTCTACTTGGCAGCTCGTGGAAGCCCCTCTAAAAGAGAACACAGCCCAAGAAAAAAACAAATATCAACAAACTCAGAAAAATTCAAATAACACTATGTATCCTGTCTGACCACAATGCAATAAAACTTAAAGTAGGCAGCAAATAAATCTCTAGTAAATACACAAAGTCATGGAGATTAAACAATTCTGCTGAATGATATATTGTCAAAGAAGAAGTAAAAAAAAATCCTGGATCTAAATAAAAGTGAAAACACAACATAATAAAATCTATGATATATTAAAAGCAATCCTCTGAGGGAAATTTATAGATTAAGTGCCTACATTAAAAAATAAAAAAGAACACAGTTAAGTCACTTAATGACAGAAATCAAGATTTTGAAAAAAAAATGAGAACAAAACAAACTCAAAGTTTGTGGATGGTAAGAAGTATTAAAAATCAGAGCACAAATTAATGAAATAGAAACAAAGAAAATAATATAAAGAATCAATGAATCT
>JAQHUG010000402.1:1438291-1452049 GCA_028555095.1 Dicrostonyx torquatus | reverse complement strand
AGTGTGAACTATGTAGTCACACTTCTTTCTGTGATCCTGCTGAGAAACCATGACCATGGTTCCCTGTCCCCTGCCAAGCACAAGGATAGGTCCCTGTCAGAGACTCAAGTTCTGGTCCCTGGAGCGTCCATCGGTGTGCAAAGCCCTTCAATCTCCTCCTTGAGGTGTCTTTTGGTTTCTGTCACCTTTCTCTGCCAAATACTAAGAGAGAACTGAAAAACAGACTCTTTGAACACCATGTTCAGAATAGCATCCAGGTATGGAAAGCCACTGTCTCATGGTGTGGAACCTTGTCCTCTCTTGTTCTGTCCCTTTGCATCCAGGCTGCTGGTACACTGATCAGCTTAGCTATCTTAAACATTTTGTGGATTTGCAGAGGAGCTGAATTCACTGCCCACCATGTGCCAAGCCTGCTTCCACCTTCCTGGAAAGCCTGCCTCTCCATGCTTAACCTCGTATACTTCGGGAGTGTTGGACCTCAGTGGACTAAGCTCAGACGAGCCTTAAGGGCTTTTCCACTTCACAGATATAACAGGCATTAGCTGGGTCCTTCCTAGGACTTTACAAATAGACTCACGGCAATATCTTTGGCTTCGGTTTTATCTGAGGCTATGCTTACTGACAGCACTCCTAGGCATGATCTTTTCATTTAGTCTGTGAATATTTTCCTGGCTGGAGAAGTTGGAGATAAGAAAATGATTTATTTTCCAGCCAGCCAGTCTCACAGTATTTATACCCCGTCTGAATTCTTGCAAATAAGGTCATTTGTTTTTTAAAGTCATGCTTCTCTTACAGTTCTAGGTCACACCTAGCTGACAACACACAGCTGCTGCCTTCAGTGTTTTGCCTAGAAGTCTCGCTTTACAACATGTAGGTTTGTTAGTAAAATGTATTCCTGTCTTTTCCATTACCTTAGGTGATGAATTTACCTAAGGATTCCCCACCTCTTTTCCTGTCACCTAGAACTGAAACTAAACACACACACACACACACACACACACACACACACACACACACACACACACAGCACATTTGCTTTCATGAATCAACTGTGGGCACAAATACAAGTATTCAGAAATAGTATCCATGTAAGCAGAATTCTTTGTTCATGTAACATCCTATTTTCCTCTCTGGTGCTGTGCTAAGACACTGATCAAATCAGTTTCAAGGAGGAATGGTTAACTTGGCGTCTATAGCTTCTACATCAATGACTGGGGGACACGAAGGCTCCAGGAGCTGAGGCAAAGGCCATTGAGGAGTAATAAGGTTTACTGGTTTGCTCAGCCTGCTTTCTTTTATGAACCAGGACCATCTGCCCAGGGGTGGCACCCACAATGTGCTGGGCCTTCCCACATTAATTGGCAATTATGAGAATGTTCCCCACAGGCTAATAAGATGCTTGAGGTTCCCTCTTCCCAGGACACTTAGGTTTGTATGAGGTTGACAAGAATCACTCAGGACAGGTAAAAGAAAAAGACAAAACAAAACAGCAAGCCTTATTCAGTGCTTAATACACATTTCTTTTCGAAAACAGTGTTTTTTTCTTGCAGTTTCTTTTTGCCAAAGTACAGCACTTCTTGTCCATCCCCCTCTTTTGCTCGTTGTTTTCTCTACTGTATCCCTCCCTCTGGTGCACATCAGTTTCTCTACCGTGTCCATCTTCCTCCTGTATGTATTGGTTTCTTCACTGTGCCATCTCCCTCCTGGGCACACACTGGTTTCTCTACTGTCTCACACTGACTGAAATAAATCTAGACTCATACAGCCTATGTGTATGGACTTGGGTGTTCATTTTAAAATAGCAAAGAATAAAAATATACTTTGCAGAGTGCAACTAGGTTAGCTTTTTCCTTGAAAGCTTGACAACAGTAATGAGTGTGGCGCTAAAGAGTCTGCCTGATCCAAATAAAACAATGTTTTGGGCTGTAGCCATTTTGACCATGGCTGCTCCCAGAATGAAAAAGCCTTTACTCAGAGAAACATATCAAGGCTGGGCAGTCAGGATACTTTTATAACAATTAGTGTCTCAAAAGTCAAACCTGGGCCTTTTATTTTTTTTTATTTCATTATTTGAGGATATGATTGGGTTTTTGTATAACCTATGTGTAAGGTTCAAAAACTACAGACAGACATGCACACATCCTCAGAAGATGGGTTCTCTGTCTAGCAGGCCTTGGATGTGCCTTCAGTCGTGAGTCTACCTTCTGCCCAGTGACAATGACTCCTGTGGCTATTTTCTGGGTAGAATTTTCAATTTTTTTGAAGAATTTTTACCTCGGACAGATTATCTCTAAACAAAATCACATCAGATGTTGAGAGAACTTCCATTCTCCGTGAACACTCTGATTCTGTGTTTACTTTCACATCACATGGTTTTACTCGGCTTCATCTTGATTCTTGTACAATGTGTGTGGTCATGGCTGGTGTATTTTCTCTAATGTGTACCACGGCCCCAGCACAGTTTATTTTTCTCTCTGTGGACATTGTGATTGCTTTCAGCTTTTTGCTAGGACAAAAAACAATCGCAAGAAGATATTCTCGTGCATGGAATTCTGATACAAGCGCAAGGATCCTCCTGGAAATGCAACAAGGAGGAAAATGGTTCACAACCCAGGCCAAAGCTCTTACCATCAGCACAGTGCAGGGTTCGGTTGCTCAGCCTTTTCAGCAATCCCGTGTTGCTGGGTTCGAACTTGAACTGGTTTGCTCTTTGTAAGCCTACCCACCTTTCCCCTCCTTCCCAGTCACCGATGATCCCCTTTGGGATACTATGGATTATACTAACTACTTTCCTCTAAGATTTCTTCTCTTACTGATTTGTAGGGATTCTTCACAAACACTGGATACCAGTTTGTGTTACTCTTTGTTCCTTAGAAAGAGTTTTTCTTTTCGATCATAACAGCAGAGAATTTAAAGTGGTAAGATGTATAGGTCTCACTGGGTTTTATTTCAGACGTGATGACAAAAACACTATGCTATTGTACAGAGGGCAGGTTTCTTCCGCATTGCGATTTAAGTCCAGTTTTGTTCCTGCCTATGTGTCTTATGAATGGTACTGGTACATCCTATGTAATGGTTAAGTAATACTTCATTTCTTCAAAGATCTGTAATGCTGACGTTGTTTTTCAGCTTTCTCGATTGGGTGAATTTGTTTCTAAAGTCAGCTATATGCCACTGATCTGTTTTTCTATTCAAAGCTACCTTTTAATGATGGCTTCCATAACTGTTGTTTTGTGGCATCTTTTCTTACCTCACTTTGAAGGATCGTATAGGTACTTCCTGTCATTTTTAGAATTAACTTGTCAAGTCCTGTGAAAAATTATGTACACAATATATTCTTACACTCACATACCTGGCAAAAGCCTTGTACTTGGTTTTCTTGCTAAGTTATGTAATGGTTGATAAGTCTTTAAAATTGGTAAACCCATGGCTTTAAATCCACAGTGACATGATAGAAGACAATGTGTGGACACTAAGCCAAAAACATCATGTTTGCTCAGTGTGACAAAGTTCCCAGACCGACTAGACTTCAGTATTGCCCTGTTCTCCAATCCCCAGTTGTAGTGAGGAGCTCGTAGTCAATGTAAACATGACCATATCTCTTACCAGAACTCATGGTGGCTACACACGACTCTTACAAATCAGCCCAATGTTCTCAGCGTGCTGTTCCAGGTCACCCAGGATTAGAAATTCGCGTATTGAAGATTTCTATGTCTGTCTGTTTGCCTGTCTCCCTCCCTTTAACTAGCCATACTTGGAGATCTTCATTAGCTCTGTCCAATGCCACCAGCACAGAGCTGTGTCACACTTTACGTTCTAAAATTCTCCTCTGGAATAACTATAACGTTAGATCTCTCTCTAAATCATCTCCTGTCTATATTATTTCCTGTTCTCTGTACCTCTCTGCACCTAGAATAACACACTTCTTTACTGCTATGACTTGATAACACTTTTTCCACCATATTGATGGTGGAGAATTTGAAGATAGTAGCCAATAAAAAATTTACAGGCAATTGTTTAAGTAATAGGGATTTATTTTCCCCATAAAATGAGAAGCCCATATTGATCCATCTTGCGTTGACTCAGTATCCCAGTTGTGACGAGGTAAGCTTTCTTCTCCTCATAATTTGCCTCATGGGCACAAGATGGCTTCAGCAGTTCCCAGCAGCAATGAAAAAGCAATGGAGAAACTTAAGATGGGTTTTTTGACATAATGGGAGTTGAACCTGGGGCACTGCATATGCTCGGGAAGTGCTCTACCACAGTTAAACAATTTTTCACTGTTATGATGTATGTATGAGTGCATGACACATACATATGTGGGTGTGCATGCCTGCACATGTGTGTGGCAATCAGGGGACAACTTTGTGAAGCCAGTTCTCTCCTTCCACCTTTGCAAGGGTTCTACCTTCCACCTTTGCAGGGGTTCTAGGCATTAAACTCAGGTCATGGCAAGCACTTTTACCGGCCAAGCCATCTTGCTGGGCCCTCATCCCATTTATCACAACTTAGTTTGAGTCAGGATCTCTCTTCATTTCCCAGGCAGACCTTAAACTCCCCAGCGCTCGTGGCTACCACACTACATGACACAGACAATACACTTTTCTTATCACCTCAGAACATTTGCTAAATCACACTGATGTGGAGTCTACTTCTTTAGAAGAACATTCTGGTAGTCTACACTCAGCCTGGGAGGGACCCCTACTCGCCATTAGTTTTCACCTGATGTTTATTAAGTTGAAAAGATCGAGGAAAGTTGCTTTAGAGGTCCTTACCACATGTAGACCCATTGTCCTTTGTTCTCCTTGGCTCTGAGGACCTTTCTTCAGTATGGCCCCCTCCAAAACTATTCATAAAAATCAATCACATTATATATTTCCCATCTTTTAAAAAAGTTTGTAATTAAGTCACAAATTCTTAGTTGCCCATGCTCCTAAAATAATGATACATAGAATTAAACTAGGAAACACCTAGTGGTGAGTTGGACGGTAAACAGGTTATCACTGTGGAAACTCAATGCTGTGAACACAAGTGTATCCATAGATACTGAGACCAAGTAGCTAATCAGACAGTTTCATGAGTTCCATTAATGTGAGTAATCCAAGTCATGAACGGCAACACCAGCAATTAAAGTCATTATTATATAAATATTAAAGAGAAATAAAGGTGCATCTGGTATACACAGAAACTTACCAGCTCCTCACAAGTAGTGTTAGTCCTGCAAAGTTTGCAAGTATGTTGTAATCTAAAGGTTGTGGGCTGTTGCCTTCCTCCCCGTGCGAAAAGGTGTTTAATATGTATGTTTGTGTTTTTATTACTTACTTACATGATTGCCTTGAATTTTATCTTTGGTTTTAAGTAACGGTAAAATCATAGGAAATTTCAGAGCTGCACAGAGATATCCCATGTATTTACCCTTCACATAGATTTCCTGGTTATGATTTAGGGAACGATATCGATTACTGGTGGAGTGGTACCTAAACCAGGAGGTGGACACTATTAGAATATGCATATCCAGTTCTGTCATTTTATCAGTTGTGGAGTCAAGTGTTGCAATAATTAAGATATGGGTCTTTCACCACCCAAGGATTACTGTGGCTCTACTTATAGTCTCAGTTACCACCCCCAACACTCTTTCCTTTCCCATCCCTAACCCTGACAACCACTGATGCATGTTCCATCTCTACAACTTTGTCCCTTTGGAACCTTATGAAAATGGTCTTTTTGTGCCCAGTCCAAGGTCCCTAAGATCCATTGACCTGTCATGCATACTGATAGCTCATTTCTTTATACAGTTGTATACACTTGAGGTTCTGTTCTTAGGTTATACATAATATGCCAAAAACAATATATATGTATATCCCCCCTCTCTCTGCACACACACACACACACACATTTTCCCCCAAATATAGGGAAATTTCAACAATTACTTTAAAAATTTATTTTTAATTACATGTGTGTATTTATGTGTATACGTGTGTCACTGTGTGTATCTGTGTATAGGTTTAGTCTCTGTTGCTTTCTTGTTAATATCAAAAACTTCTATTTACTTTAGTTATGTATATTTTGGGTTTCTTTCCCTAGCTCTTATGTTTCCTTGTGTATTTGTAATTGCCAACAGAAACAATTCCATGATGGCTGTTTTAAAATTCTAGGTAATTCTAGTCCTTTTCTCTGTTAACATATACTAACTGTTCAGACTGAGAATCCTGGGAGCTAAAGGTTGAAGAGGGGATAGTGAGGTGTAGAAAGAGATGGTTCAGCAGTTAAGAGCAACTGGTGCTCTTACAGAGGACCCCTATTCATTCTACATAGCAGCTCTCAACTGCCTATAATCCCAATTCCAGGGCATCTGGCCTCTTCTGGCCTCTACAAGCAGCAGGCATGCATGCGTTGCACATGCATACATGCATTACAATGCATATATGTGCATGCAGGCAAAACACTCATACATACATATATGTAGGCAAAACATTCATACCTATAAAAATAAGTATAAATAAACCTTTAAGAGGGGATAGAAACAGGAGAGTCAGGGAAATAAGCACTTATGGGAATGTTGACCCAAACTAGGGATGTATGACAAAGCCTTATGCAACCCCACTAGTTTGAAGCTAAATTAATTTTCTTTTTAAAAAGGGTTTGAACAGAAGTATCCCACAATAATGAACAATGCCAAACCCAGATGACAAGGGTTATTAAATGAAAATCTTGGTGCTAGGTACAGGTTACCTCCTTATTAGTTACTGGTTAGAGAGACTCCAGAGGTACCCCCCCAAACAGTACTGGCTAGAGCCATTGTTCTCGGTTGCCCACCATAACAAAATGGCAATATTCTATCGTTGAAGACACAACACACTTTGGTTGTAGGATACACAACGATCAATAGCTTTTGTGGGTTGTGGAGGAGAACAGAAGACATCACTGGTCTTAAGGCAGCATGGACCCTGCATGCTACAGGACTGACCTGTCAGGCTGGGAGATGTGTCCACTGATGCAGTCCTGGGAGACTGTTCATGTGATGAAACAATTGTTGTCTTGATTGGGTCTGTGGCCTGCTCCACAAGGGAATTCATGCTCGATAATATAAACATGCTCAAAATCCATGCCTAGGGAAGGTGTGGACCTAGGGAGAATCCAGTGATGATCTTTTTCTAAATGGTCATGTTGTGTCAAATGGCTGTCTTAACATTTATGTTTATATCCATGGGTTTGTGCCACTCCCAACCTTCACCAGAGAGGTCTCTGATTGCAATGGATAGTGGGACATACAGAGATTCACCACTCATTTAAAGTGCTGAAAATAAGCAACTGTTAAGAATCAGCCAGAGTTGGGACATCTATATCAATAGACACCCCCATCCCAGCTTACATATTCACATATAGAAACACACATATACATAACTGAAAGTGATGAAAATAAGCCTGGCATGGGTAGGAAGATAAAAATAAAACAAGAAAAAATGTTTTCAACTATATGCAAAATATAAATGCATTTTGTTTTAATATTTGGATTCAAACCCCAAGACACTCATTGCATGTATGTGACTATTCTAAAATTTGAAAGCCAATCTAGAATTTGACATACTTGTAGTTGCAGACATGTCAGATAAGGGATTGCCAACCAGATAAAGATAAGTTAGATTGTGTCTGTCAAAAATTCAATCATTGGGGGCTGGAGAGATGGCTCAGAGGTTAAGAGCACTGCCTGCTCTTCCAAAGGTCCTGAGTTCAATCCCCAGCAACCACATGGTGGCTCACAACCATCTGTAATGGGGTCTGGTGCCCTCTTCTGGCCTGCAGGCATACTCAGACAGAATACTGTATACATAATAAATAAATAAATATTTAAAAAAAATCAATCATTCAATGCATTTACAAGGCTTCTTTTATGTGTGAAGCATGGGCCTAGCTACTGCACAAAGAGCTGCGAATCAATCACACAAGAATCCTGGTTTTCCTAGAGCATACTCTGTAGGGATGGGGACTGGGCCAGGAGAAAGAATACAAGCAAATCAGATAGAGGTTTTGTGATTGAACTATGTGTATCAATGCAGAAAAGAATACAAAGGAGGAGATAAGGCTCTGAGCATTGCAGTTCCTGGAGGGAGGGGTGACAGGCATGGCATAGGGAAGGTGGCTTTCCTGAAAAGACACAGGGAAAGGAAAGAACAAGCCATGCTGATGACTAGGAGAGTAACCATAATTAGAGGGAAGAGAAGCGGCAAGCATCCCGAGGTTGGGCCATGCTAAATATGTGTGAAACAGAGGAGGCTTGAAGTACTGGCTCAGCATGGGTGAGAACAGAGAGAGACAGAGAAAGGATCAGAATGCAGCAGTACAAAGGCCTGGTAAATGTGACAGTTAATCTTGGTTGTCAACTTGACTGCATCTGGAATCAGCTGGGCATGCCTGTGAGGAATGCTCGTGACTGGATCATTTAAGATGGGAAGACTCATGGGAAACCTGCACCAAGAATCCAGGACTTCTGGAGCAAGTGTCCAGATAGTACTAAGCACGTGTGCAGGATGAGGAGGAGATGTGTATGTCTGGTAGGGACACTGGAAGGGCAGGAAGTCCCCTTTGTATGATACTGGGGTCTAAGGCAGAACTGTGAAGAAGGGTCAGGAGGCTGCTACAATGATTCAGGCAAGAGACCCTGGCCGCCCCATCCAGATGGAGAGAGGGGTCAAACTGTGGGTGCTCCCCAGGCACAGGCTGTCAGGATGGAATAGAGAGTATTAAAGTTGAGGAGCTGGATGAGGCTGAAGATGGAGATCTGAGGCCCAGGGGACGAGTTTGGGGAAGAACTTGCCAAGCAGAGCCTGGGGCTCTTAAGGGAGGACTCATTCAAGAATCTCTCAGATGATGTTGCAAGAATTATGGGGAGCAGGAACAGAAAGGAAGAAGGAAGAACTTGCAACAGGGTGGGTTCTGGTGAACTCTGGTCTCAGGTGGTCTTATTGGGTACTCCGATGAGCAACAAGCGCTAGAGTGTGGCATCTGGGAATAGGAGCAGCCGCCTCTGTCCCATCTCTCGCCTCTGCTTGTCAGTCTAAAGTGGGCCTGGGAGGACAATAAGATGTCCGAGGCTCACAAGGGCAGGGTGGGAATAGAAAAAGACAGAGGCGAAAGGTGGAAGAACTCAACATATTTCAGGGGTCTCTCGTTATCCATTGCCATGGTTTTAGTTAGTTGCCTAAAGTCAGAGACTGGAAATAATAAATGGGACACTCGAGAAATAAACAAGCCATGAGTTAAGCTGCATGGCATTCTGGGTAGCATAGTGAAATATCAGTGCTGTGTTCAGCTGGTGCTCACTGTGCTTGTCAGTGGCTAAGAAAGAACAGCGGATGCTGGTGACCCGGATATGCCACAGAGAAGTTGTGACACTCTTCCTTTATGCTAAGAGGTGAGTGTTTCACAGTTCGTGCATGTGAAAAACAGAATGTTTAGACTTTCCAATGGCTTAATCGTCTCCTGGGGGAGTGGTGTTTAAATGTGATCTGGATAATAGGTGCACTGTGTAGTTTGGCAGGGGGAGCAGTAAAGATAATCTAGAAAAGCAGACATTTCTAAGTTGAGTGTGCATCATCACAGTAGAAAACAAAACAAAACAAAATGTTCTTGTCTAGCAACTGGGACCCAAGGTACTAACAACAACTCTGCACGACCCGTGAGTTTATATTCCACCACCCCTTTGTCTTTCTGAAGTCCCTGTCCACTTGGAGAGATCTGGCTCTTTCTCTCTTCCCCGTGCACGGCTGGGCATGTGCTCAGCAGTTCTCTTTTTATGTATCCCATTTGCAGGATGTAATCTAGTGTCATTGACTTGAAATTATCCTTTCTTGGAACCCACAGAGCATTCAGAATCTGCTTTTCAAACTCGCTGGAGATGCGCAGACTTCCTTATGGTGAACATTTGCTTCGGTGCTATTGACTGTGCACCCTGCTGTTTCGCCGCCATGCTGACTTGTGCACACAAAATTGTTTTGGTTTTAAACCCCTGCCATGATGCAAAGTTTTTGATGACACTGGGAACATAACAGTACCAAACAAGCGTGATAGCAATATGAAATACGCTTTCTCCCCAAGCTGCAACAGTATGAGCAAGGAAGAAACCAACCACCTCATATAGACCTGACAAATCCATCATAGGATGCTGGGGGAAGCCTGAGCTTGAGACAGGGAGGCTAGCAGAAAATCTCTTTCAGGATGGGTCCTCTGATATTTTTCATGCAACAATCGGCATAGCTTTGGAAAACCAGATGTATGAATGTGGTTAGTTGTTGTTGTGTGTTGTATTGTGTTTTTGTCAACTTGACATAAGCTAGAGTCGTCTGGGAAGAAGTCTCAATTTGTAAAATACTTCATCAGATTGTCCTGTAGGCAGCCCTTCAGGGCATTTTCTTAATTAATGACTGATGTGAGAAGACTCAGTCTACTGTGGATGATGTCATCCCTCAAAAGGTGGTCTAAGTTGTTTAAGAAGGCAAACTGAATGACTCCAGAGTTCCTGCCAGAGCTTCTGCTTAGATTCCTGGCCTGAATTCACATGGCTGATGAACTGTTATTGGGATGGTTAAACTAAATAAACCCTGTGGTCTCCAAGTTGCTTTTGGTCACAGTGTTTATTAGAGCAGTAGAAAGCAAATTAGGACTGGGAATCTGGAGCTACCCTATACTCCTAGCAAGCAGTTATTGCTGCAGTAGATACTAGAAGACTGGCTGCTGATTCTAGATTGATTGAGTCTAGACAGTATCCACCTGGACATGGTAATAGACCCAATGGGTTCAGGCTCAGTCCCTTCTGCCTAACTGGACACCAAGAAAAAAAGTCTTGGCTTCCAGAACTTCTGATGGTCAGCAGTAAAATGGAACTACCGCAACCCCTTTTTGCAATTTGACAGAAGAAAACATTATACTTCATTTAAGAAAATATCAAAGGATGTTGCTGAAAAAGATGCACAGGGCAGGTTAGTGGGAAGGGTGTGAAGCTGAGAGAGCTCTGTAAAACAGCAGCAAAAATCAGACAATCCACAAGACCCCAAGGAAATGATTTGTGTGTGAGGGAAATTACAAAAGACATTCCATTGATTTTGGTTGGAATTGAATGCCAGGGGAAGAAAGATCCATTAAAATATGATGATCCAAGCAAACAAATCCAGTAGAAGCCAGAGAGGTAAATTTTCACACAGCTCCCAGACCCGAAGCTAAGAAGATGAAGTTTTTGATAACATAAGACAGCACAGTGGATCGAAATGATGGATCTAATAGGACTTCCAGAAAGAAGATAGTGAAAAGGAGGAAAACAGTTTGAATTCCCTAAGAAACAATACAGATTCTTTGCTATAGAAAATAATAACTTTACTTCTTTAATGTAAAGCACCCATACACGTGCCAAATAGAATGGAGGCCTATGTCCAGATGCATCACTGGAGGATCTGAGATTAGTGGGATAAAGGCCTTGGAAAGCAAAACACAGCAAACAACCACAGCACCAGGCACCAGGGCATCAGTTTGGCACCTGAAGTCTTGTCCGTGCTGGGTGGTAACAAGAGTGGAGAGTGCTCTTTCTGGGGTTCTTTCAAGATTTGGTACTCATTGATTTCTCTGCTGGTTTTGAACTCGAAGTATGTTATCTGAGGCTGCTCGTTCATTTCCTACCTGCCCAAAATAATCACTCAGAAACTATATTAATTACAACACTGCTTGGCCAATAGCTTAAGTGTATTGCTAGCTAGCTCTTATATCTTAAATCAACCCATTTCTATTATTTATATTTTACCATGAGGCTTGTGGCCTACTGGCAAATTTCCATCTGGTGGCTCACATCTTTTGCCTCTGGTGGCTACATGGTGTCTTTATGACTCCACCTACTCTCTCTATATATCTTTTCCAGCCTGGCTATATTCTATTAAGCCATTGGCCGAAAGCAGATTGTTTATTCATTAACCTATAAAAGCAACACATGTACAGAAGGACTTCCCACATCATAAGTAGAGAACTTGAGTGTGTTCATAGTCTAGGACCATTGATAAAAAACTGATGTAATAGGTTTTTTTTTGAAAGCAGGGTTGTAAACCAGATCACAGAATCTAACTTTGGAGAGAGACAGAATTCATTAAAACATACTACCTACACCCAGAGGCATGTTCATAGAGCTCATAGGTTCCAGAAGAGGGAGTCTAGGGGCTTGGAGAGAGTACTGAAAAACAAAGGTAAGCAAACCTCCAGCCTAGGACTGGAAAAGGAAGCAAACCCCAGCTCAAGTAATGTACCCAAAGCTTGGCTCCGTATAAAGGTAAATAGAATCCAAGGGAAATAGAGAGAAGAGCTGGGGGATCCCCAGGCATGGTTCCCTTTGGCAGAAACCCATGCACTCAAGAAGATTGAAAGGGTGCTTTTGAGTGTTAGATTTGTTATAAGTATTTGTGCACAACACCAATGGAGGAATGCCATGAAAACAACAAACACAACAGGCATACAGTGTACTATACAATATAAACACATCATCTATAACAAGCATGAGTAAGTGACCCTGTGATCCTGACATAAGTTCTTGAGTCTTTTCTATGACTATCAAAGTGGAACTTCATATAATACCCTCTCTTCCACGTGGGTGCAGGCTTCTCTTCCTCCTTCTCCTTCTTCTTTTTCTGATGTCTGAATTCCTTTGGTATGTCCCATGTTTGTCAGTACTTAGCTGATGGCATCTTTGCAGTATAGCTCATATTAATGTCTTGGTAGTATTATATGCTGTGCCTTAAAAGTCAATTACAGGCAACCCCTCATATTTGTGAGATTGTGGTTCTGCAATCATTAGTTCTAGTAGGTGAAATAAAATTTCTTCTGTACTGAATACATATAAACTTTATCATAAGTATTTTCTATACAGCACATCATAACAGCTATTTATATATTTCAATAGATATGATAAATTATCTGGCAATGATTTAAAGCCAACAGGAGGGTGTGCATGGATTATCCAAATGCTACTCCATTTTATGTAATTGAAATGAATTTGGGCTTGTGATGTCATCATCTGTGTTCCAGTAGACTTAGGAAGTCTTATCCTTCTAGCTCTGCTGCTTTTAGCACATGTGACTTCTCTTGGGCTGGATTTTCTTAATGTCTGTAGCTTTCCTTGGTGGATACCCTCTGTTTCTGACATATAAACATCCTGGTGTCATCATTGAAACTTAGGCTTCACCTTCACAGCATCATATAATGTCTTCCTAGAACCTCCTTTTAGAAAATCTGAACATACCCATTGACTGGCTTCAACAGGTTTCTGGAACCTTGGTTCAAGCCTCCATGAGTCCCTTAGTCTTAGTTTTTCATGCTGGTAAAACAAGTACCATGTGGATGATAGCAAGTTTTGCTGCCAGTTGGAAGACTCTTGAATCCTAACTATGGTATCCTGGGCCTCTTGGACACTAGCTATAGAAGTCTCTCTGTGGACAGCTAAACTTGGAAAAATAATTCCTTAGATAGACATTCTAAAGGCTTTGCCTTTTTAGGTATCCTCCCTTCAAATGAATTTACAGTGTTATCCCTTATATTTCTCACTGGGTCATATATTCCCATCAAGGCAATCTTCCTATTGTCTCCTGGTGCAGGAGATTTGTCTGTTCAGTCAATCATGTTTTAAATAAATGCTGATCGGCCAGGTAGGAAGTGTGGGTGGGTCAACCA
This sequence comes from Dicrostonyx torquatus, assembly GCA_028555095.1. Lineage (NCBI taxonomy): Eukaryota > Metazoa > Chordata > Mammalia > Rodentia > Cricetidae > Dicrostonyx > Dicrostonyx torquatus. Next base: position 1,438,351 of record JAQHUG010000402.1, on the reverse strand, counting down.
GACAGGAAGTAGAGGCAGGGCGAGGAGAAAGTCTGGGAACAGGAAGCTTCCCTGGCATTC
>JAQHUG010000402.1:1393283-1436266 GCA_028555095.1 Dicrostonyx torquatus | reverse complement strand
ATGTTAACCTGGGAGGAATCCACAGGTTCTCATCTTCTGTGGAAACAAAAGCAGAACCTCTTTTCCGAAACAACATTCTTAGACTGAAATTTTGAAGTCAATATACTTTAAAAATATATATGTTGGTTTAGCTTAGCAGCCTATACAATGAAATATCTCTCTGTACTTAGCTCATTCCCAGTCAAAAAATTCAAAGAAAACACAATACTATATGTAATCCAGACTCTGTGTATATTCCATCTTTATGTGGCTTATTTTTCTTATTCTATTACTTTTTCTACAAGTTTAATATTTATTTTATTATCTTTACTCCTTTAATCTATGACTATTTGTACTCTTTTATAACTGTCTATACTCTTTTCCCCTCTTTCCCAAGCCTATGTACATTTATCCAACACTGTGACTATTTAGAGGTCTTTTTTTTTAAAATCTGAATCTGTCTTTATTGATTACCTGTCATTATCTTTTGACCAGGAGTGCTTTTTAAAAAATGCTAAGCAAGTGTGGCTAGGATCAACTCTGTGGCCCTGCTTATTGACTCCACCCAGCCCAAGCTCACTGCCCCAGTTCTAGGGACATAGTGGGTCTATGTTGCCATTAAGCAACTTGTAACACTTTGCTCACAAGCCTCATTTAAATACTTTATAACAAGACTTCCTGAAAGAGCCAGAGACATTCTTTAATGCCAGCATTAGCCAGGATGCTGGCTTTTAAAAAAGCTGCAAGGCATTTGCTGCATAGCTGAGTCAGGAAGATGTCTCTTAAAGGAGCCACAGTGCTCCTGCTCACCACCAACAAACAGAGCCCATCTGAAAAGAAAATGTGGCTACCAAGAAGTTGCATTAAACTCTGTTCTTTTGTGTAGAATTCCTTCTCAAGCTCTTTCAGGTTTTATGTGGGTATAGTCAGCCCATGTTGGTACACCATTCTGTAGGTAGAGGCTGTTTATTCATTTTCTGGCTGCTCAGAACTGAAATAAACACACAGACATTATATTAATTGCAATAATGTTTGGCCAATAGATTAAGTGTGTTTCTAGCTAGCTCTTGCATCTTAAATGAACCCATTTCTATTATTTTATATTTTACCACAAGGCTCATGGTTTACTGGTACTGGTGTGTGGGCATCTTTCTTCTCACATGGCTACATGGCATTTCCTTGACTCCATCTACTCTCTCCTCCTCTATCTGCTTGGAATTTCTGCCTTGCCCTATTCTGTGCTGCAATAGGCCCAAAGCCGATTCTTTATTAACCAATGGTAATAAAACATATTCACAGCATACAGAGGGAATCCCACATCAGCTTCTGAAAACTCACAACTATAGTCTTTATTGCTTCTGTTTCTATCAGTATTCTGGTCTCTACCACTCCTACTAGAATGACCTATTAAATTCTATTTATATCATTTGAGGATATCACCAAATACCTTCTACAAATTCTTCCCACAGACTAGTTTCCGGTAGGGTTTATTTCATCAATGAAATTTATTTTCACTAGTTTTCTGTGTCAGATACTTATTATTGCTCTTTACCAAATACCCAGCAAGGGGAGACTTAAGGAAGGAGATATTTAATTAGACTCATGGTTTCAGGGTATACGGTACGCCATGGTGGAGAGAGCTTGATGGCAGATGGCTCCTTGATGCTAGGATTTTGCAAGAGCTGCTTGTTGGCATTTCCCTAGATCAGGAAGGAATGAATGAGAGAGATAGAGATAGATAGATAGATAGATAGATAGATAGAGAGAGAGAGAGTTGGAACTCATATTTGGCCTATAAACTGCAAGTTTCACCCCTTATTTGTGTCTACTGCCCCCAGTTACACCTCATCATCTGTCCCAGTTAGTTTTATGCCATCTTGACACAAGCTAGAGCAGTGGTTCTCAACCTTCCCAATGCTGCAACCCTTTACTATAGTTCCTTATATTATGGTGACCCCCCAATCATAAAATGAATTGTGTTGCTACTTCATAACCACATTTTTGTTACTTATTAATTGTAACGTAAATGTTTTTTAGAGAAAGAGGTTTGTCGAGGGATCGTGACTCACAGGTTGAGAACCACTGAGCTAGAGTCATCTGAGAGGAGGAAACCTTGAGAGAATGCCTCCATAAGACCCAGCTGTAGTGCTTTTTCTTAATGAGCGATTGATTGATAGGGGAAGACTAAGAGTCCATTGTGGGTGGTGCCATTGCTTGACTGGTGATCCTGGGTCCTAAAAGAAAGCAGACTAGGCAAGCCATGGTGAGTAAGCCAGTAAGCAACACCCCTCCATTGCCTCTGCTCCTTTTTAGTCCTGGTGAGTTCTGTCCTGACTTCCTTCAGCTATGGACTATGATGTTGAGGTATATGCCAAACAAACCCTATCCTCTGCAATTTGCTTTTGGTGTTTCGTCATAGCAAAGTAACCCTAACTAGGATATCATCCAAAGGTTTTACAGCCTCCCCAAGCAAGCATGAACAGCCAGTGATCACGTATTCAAACAATCCTCTGGGCATAGTGGTGCATGCCTTTAATCCTAGCCCTTGGGAAGCAGAGGTAGGTGAAACTCAGGTATTAAATTGCATAATGACACCATGAAAAAACTTTTGGGTTCTTAGTCTCATTAATAAATAAATTTAAGAATGGACCCAAAAGGAAGCTCAAGGATAACTTTATTAGAATTTAAAAGGAAAAGACTCAAGGCAGAAAAGCTTTACATTTTGGCAGCTGTCTGGTGGCGCTGAAGGAAAAAGGGAGAACAAAATCCCATGCCCTTTGATTTAAGCTGGCATTGTGGTCAGTCATATGGCTACTGGCAATTACATGGCAGGGAGATGGTCTTTACGACAAGAGAAAGGAAGCCAAAAGTGGCAGTGAAGGCATGTGTAAGTTCTGGTCAGCATCTGAATGAAAGAGACAGAAAAAGAAAGAGGAACAGATGCACCTTTCTGAGTCAGGACCATCTCACAGCTGCTCGTAGTGGGATTTTAGGAACCATGCTAGGGCAGGAATTCTGGGAAGGAAGAGTGCAGTATCTCACTAGAGGGATAATTATTCCATCTATCCCTTTAGCATGCCTTCAGGTAAGCCCACATTTCTAAGGGTGGTCCCACCTTCCTGAGATGTGGTCTCTGTTGTGGGATATTGGCACACTGTGAAGAGATATTGCTTGTGGTTGATGTCATAAAATGCTGAATATTTAATAGCTAAGCAGGAGAGTTAGGTGGGACTTCTGGGCAACTGATAGAAACAGATGTAGAGACCCACAGTCAAACATTAGGTGGAGCTCATGGAATCCTGTGGAAGGTTATAGGAGCCAGCAGGATCAAGGATATCACAAGAAAACTAACAGAATCAACTAACCTGGGCTCATAGGGACTCACAGAGACTGAACCAACAACCAGGGAGCCTGCATGGACCTGATCTAGGCTCCCTATATATGCATTATAGTTGTGCAGCTTGGTCTTCGCATGGGACTCCTAATAGTGAGAGCACGGGCTGTCTTTGAGCCTTTTGCAGCTTTTGGGACTCATCTTTCATACTGGGTTGTCTTGTCCAGCCTTAATAAAAGGGAAGGGACAAGGCTTACCGCAACTTGAAATGCCATATTTGATTGCTATCCAGAGGAGACCTGCCCTTTTCTGAATAGAAATGGAAGAGGAGAACATAGGGGGGCAGAAGCAAGGTGGAGGGTAGGTCTGGGAGGAGAAGGGGGGGAAACTGTGGTCTGAGTGTTAAATAATAATAATAATAATAAAGCAGTAACAATATTTTTTAAAAATGTCATTGTGTTGATTTATTTACCACACATCCAAAAGGGCTTTCTGGTTTATTCAAACTAAGTAGAAAAGTATAAAATGTACTCCTCCATTCTGTCAGACATCTCAGCTCACTATTGCTCAGTGAAGAGATCTCTCAGGAGTAATGCTTGTGGTCAAAGAATTTGCATCTATGTTTGTCAACATGTATATACATCCATCATCCATCATTCATTTCTGGTTGCAAAGCAAGATACAAATACTTGGGGAATATTTTTGTGATAGCGGAAACTGGAAAGTAAGACTTCCGTAGTCCCACAGCTGAAGAACATCAGAGGCTCTTTTTAAAGATGGATTTGAGAACAGAGCAGGCTTTCTTCTGTTTGGAGTGGGTGCTCTGCTCCTGAACCCTGCTTCACAGCGTTTCCTCCTGAATTCCACAAAGACTGCCAATGTGACTTTAAGGAACATACCAGGACCAAAAGTGAAGAGTTAAAACCTTACCCTGATTTTTAACATGTATAGATAAACACCTCAGCATTCAAGTGGCAAAATATTATCTTACAAAAACAGCACCAATAATCTCTCACCATTGTCATGTGTCCATCCATCTTCATGTTTCTATGATTGGGTACTTTATCTTCTAAAGCTTGTGAAAATGGGATGTAAACGACATTTGCCTTTTGATGGCTAGGGCTTCCCTTATTTCTCCTGTATCTTTTTTTTTTTCTGTTGAAAGAAAGAGGTGATGTGTTGATTTCCGGATTTATACTTTGTTTTGTTACTACGGTATTTTAAACATTGCCTTGTTCCCTGCAGCTCCTACAAGTTGCTAGATTAGGCTAGATGGTTGAACAGGCACGGAATTGACTTTACCTGTTTTGTTTTTTTGTTTGTTTGTTTTGAATTGAACTATTTACTTCACAGTGATGTTGTTCTGTCAGGAAGCACATAATGCCTAGTTTTTTCTTTTATTTTTGGGGTGACGTTTATCAATGCTGATCAATTACTAGTACTTTTAGATAAGTATTTTCTGTCAATTACATTTTTCTGGTGTAAAGTTTTCTTAGGGAACACTCAATAATTACTTAACTTCTTCTTTCCACTTTTTAATAAGCAACTTTAAAAAATAATTAGCTAACTCCCATATATATCCAAGGTTAATTAATAAGTTGAGAGTTTTATGGTTTTTTAAGTGCCCCTATTAATTACTGCATCAAGTTATATTTAATCTGCTTAATTTCATTGGAATGATTATCTTTGTCCATGTGAAAATTGTAATTTTGGCCAGTAGGGGATCATTCAAATTAGCTTCTAATTTCATTTGGCAATAGGTTAGAAAGTCCTGTTGCTTCTTGGTATCTCAAATGTTTCTTGATCTTTCAATCACCTATTACTCAAAGAAGATGACTTTTCATAGTGAAAAATATCATTTGAAGGCTCTGATTTGAAATGTTATCTCTACTGAGTTTTTCTTTGTTCCTGGGCCCTTTCATTGTGCAAAAGTTGGAAATAAATATTTTAAAAAGCTAAGACTGGAAATTACGCTGATATTCTATCCCAACCTCCATTCTAGGGTTTTTGATTATCTTTATTAATCTTCTCAACCATGCTCAAACAACAAAAACCTCAGTTCCCACTAAGGCAATGTCTTGTCCCCACCCCCACCTCCCGTGAAACTTGTAATAGAGCTGTGGAGGCAAAAGACTAAGACCAAAGCCTCCAATAGTCAAAGCCTATACATTTAGAGCCTAACTCATGATGTTTTGCACAGACACCCAGGACCTAACCTCTCATGGCTCATGGCACCTTTTGTAAATGGTTAATCTCATGAAAAAGAAAACTTATGCATAAAATTTACTACTCAACATGGTGATGAGGTAAAGGTCTAAACAGGTCCCATGACCAAACCACCTAACTTCTCCTTAAATGGCCATTAAAGAGGCTTCACCACCTTTCAGAAGTGTGATCCCTTCTCGGGGAACTCTTCTGTTTCCAAGCAATGTGCTTTAATGGACCTATGTTGTCTGCCTTTTCTTGCAAATTCTTTCATCATCTGCATTGTAGGCCTTCAATGCACTACTTCTCAAGACATTTCTAGAGCTTTGATTGAGGGAAAGTCTCCATTTTGCCCCTCTTGGCCACTTACTACTTCAGTCTTCCTGGCTATCTGGATAATTTGGAGGCAACTGAAGACCTCTGGGTAGGATGCTGTAAGGATAAGGGGATACTTTCTGCTTTCTGGGAATCCCCTCACTCTATATAGTTTGAGGATTCCCTTTTCTCTCCCATTATTTGTTTTTGTCCAGCTTTTGTGCCTGCCATTCTTTGGTGGAGGAAGGAGGAACAAGTGTGTGGCTGGCAATTGTATCCATTCCTGTGCAATCCCCGAACCGACCATTATTTCTGTTCTGAGAGTCTTACAGATGACCAGGTTTTCTGATCTCTCCTGAGGCTCTCTCCCTTACTCTCATAACTGATTCATAGCTAAGTTTCAGTTTGTGTCTCCCATTTGGGTCAGGTTGGCTTGACCAACTTGATACTTTGGCGCCAGAAATATAGGGAGTCACTTTCATGAAAAGGAAGATCTATTTTCTTCATTGGATGTACTGGGATAGAGTCCTGCCTAGGGTCCCTTGTGGATAAATTGGAATTCTGTCCCCTTCCAGTTATGGTGATATGTTATTTGTATTTCAATAAATAAAGCTTGCCTGAAGATCAGTGCAAAGCAGCAACACTAGTCAACAATACAGGCCAGGCTTTAATCCCAGCACTAGAGAGGAATTTAAAATGGGAGGAGACAGGTCTCAGTGTCAGTCTCAATCTGAGGATTCCTAGAGGCAGAATTGCCCCTTTGTTTGTATGAGCCTTGGTAGAGGCAAGATCTCTCTAGTGACTTGACTGCTTTGCTTTTCTGATCTTCAGTTTGAACTCCAGTATCTGTCTCTGGGTTTGTACTATTAGTACTACATCCGGTGATGTCTTTTGGGTTGGTGCTGTACTTTGCTAGGACTGATGGTGGGCTATACATCTTCAATTTGTTTGACTTGCTTTTCTAGGCAGTGTTTGTTATGTGACCTTTGTTTTTCTCTCTTCTGGCATATGGGCAATTTCCTCTCTTTGCTGTCCCTTCTTCATTGCTGCCCCAAAACTTCTTTTCCAATGTCAGAAGCTAGAAGGCCTGCACACTATCATGTTAAACTCTTACACTAATGCTCTCTGTGTCACTAGGACCTAGCTGAGGACTGCTGATTCCTCCCTTGTGTGATTTCCTCTTTCTGTCCAGCAATTCATCAATACTGAATCCTGCTGAGCCTAATCAGAAGAAGCTCTCAGTTCCCAGGGAAACAATAAGCCACTACCATCCCTCATCTGCAGACTTCCCTCTTTCGGAGACTATGAAAGGCAGCTCTTAAAAGCCAAGACCTCCTTCTCTGGCAGCTTCTTCTTTATTCTAATTACACAAAGTTAAAGCCAAAACCGATGACTACCTCTTTAAGACTGACACACCTGTGCTCCTAGATGTGCAACAATCAGAGCTTGGAGTCATAAGTAATGGAAGTAAGTAGACAATAAGGAGAACTCATGTCTTAGCCCTTGGCCTCTGTACTGCTTTTACTGATACATGTTCCCCATAGTCTCAGGTGTTTTAACACTTGGTCCCCAGTTGGTGGTGCTGTTTAGGGAGATTTTTGAAGTATGGCTTTGTTGGAGAAGTTACGTTATTGGAAGTGGGCTTTGTGTCTTTAAAAGACCCTTGCCACCAGGGGAGTAAATGTAAATTTTTCTTTTAACAATAAAAAGAAGAAGAAGAAAAAAAAAGAATCAGCAAGTACTGGCAATTAAAAAGGCATTTCACCAAGAAAAAAAAAAGACCCTTGCCATCTCCAGTTGCTTTCTCTGCTTCATGCTTGTGGTTCAAGATATGAATCCTCACCTTCCTGCATCTGCCACCATTCCTGGCACATGTTGCCTCTACTCTGCCATCATAGATGTTTATCTCTCTGGAAACACAAGCCCAAGTAAACCTTTTCTCCTATGAGTTGCCTTGATCATATTGTTTCATCAAATCAATTGAAAAGTAACTAATACAGCCTCCAAGACCAGACAGAACCCAGGAAGTAAACAGCATATGCTACCATCCTAGTACCTCACCAGTCTTTTCCATCAGAGAGGCCATAGAAACACTGGAGGTTAAATGCTAACCAATATTCATCCTGAACATAGAATCACTACAGAGAAATGTCCCCTGTGCTTCTGAGAAAAATCACATAGTCATCAAAGCCCTTATCCTTCCAAGAAATTGGTCACTTAGAAGAGGAATAATTAAAGGAGCAAAGATGCCTCTTATATGACATTAATAGTTAATCCCAAGGAGTCTCAACCAACCTTAACAGTAATAATGAACAACTTTCAGCTACAAAGTATAACCCTAAATAAATAAAAAATAAAGGCAATGAAAACATTCAATTAAACCAAGAGTTGATATTTTGGAAAGATAGGTAAGATGGACAAACATTTAGCCAAATTGATCAAAAGAAAGAGAGAAGCCCAAATTAATAAAATCATAGACGAGAAGGGAAACATTAGAACAGATACTGGGACAATGCAGGGAATCATAAAGATACACTTTAGAAATAATATTCCAGTGAACTGGAAAACCTAAAAGAAATGGATACATTTTGTGATACATATAACCTATCAAAATTAAATCAAGATAAAGTAAATAACTCTAACAGACCTCTAATAACCAGGGAAATAACACCAATCAAAAACTCCAAACTAGAAAAAGCCCAGGTCCAGATAGAACTAGCATAGAATTCTACCAGACTTTCAATGAAGTAGTTAAATACTCCTTAAATTATTCATAAAATAGAAAAGGAAGGAGCACTTTCAAATTCATCTCATGGAGACAAGATTATCCTGATGCCAAAACCAGACAAAGTTCCAAAAACAACTAATAAATGGAAAAAAATTATCCATCAATGACTTTAATGAAAATAGATGCAAATATTCTCAGTAAAATACTTGGAAATCAAAATCAAGAACACAGCAAAAATTTATCCACTATTTTCAATTCAGCTTCATGATCAGTTTAGCTCCCAGAGATACAGAGATGGTGTAATATATGTAAATAAACCAAACAGACTCGAGGATAAAAGCCACACAATCATGCCATCAGATGTGGAAAAATTTGATAAAATTCAACATACAGGGGACATCTCTCACCATAATAAAGAGAAAAATAGGTAGAAATTCCACAGCCGATACTATGCTAAATTGAGAAAAGCTAAAATCATTTCTATAAAAATCAGGAGCAAGAGAAGGATATCTATTCTTACAGCTTATGTTCAATGTAGTGTTTAAAGTTTTGAAACAGACTGAGGAGTCATGAACACACTTCTATTCACAATTGTGTGTGTGTTTCCAAATGAAATTTAAGGTTCCTCCGATTTTCTGATTAATTGACTTGGAATTCTGATGGGGATCGTGTTGAATCTGTAAGGTACTTTTGGTGGGATTGCCATTTTCACAATATTAATCCTACCAATCTGTTAGCACAGAAGTTGTTTCCAGATGCTGGTGCCCTCTTCAATGTCTTCAAGATTTTATTATATAGCTCTTTCACTTATTTAGTTGATATATTATGAATATATATCAATCTCTATATATCAGTATACATGCATTAATTGTGTATATATATATGTATGTTTGTTTGTATGTATGTATTTATGTATTATGTTTCTGCTCAGCTTGCTTTCTTGTACAGCTCAGGACCACCTTGCCAGAAATGGCACTGCCTATAGTGGGCAGGGCACTCCCATTATCAATTACTAATCGACAAAATACCCCAAATGTAGTTGGTTGTTTTATTACTCTTCATTCTTTTGCCACCCAGTTCCCAAATAAATCATACATAGTCTTATTCTTTCTCCTGAATACCCAGTCTTAGCTTGGCTTATTTATAGTCAGCTTTTTAAAAATTATCCCATCAATCTTTTGCTTCTGGGCTTTTACCTTTCCATATACCTTTCTTTACTTCTTACTCCGTGGCTTGCTGTGTAGCTGGGTGGCTGGGCCCTGGATTCCTCCTCTCATCCCTTAGGTCCTTTCCCTTCTCTTTCTCTCCATTTATTCTTTCTGCATGTCAGCCCAACCTATTCCCTCTCCTGCCTAGCCATTATTTATTCAGCACTTTATTAGACCAATCAGGTGTTTTAAATAGGCAAAGTAATACAGCTTTATAGAGTTAAACAAATGCAGCATAAGAGAATGCGGCACGTCTTTGCATCATTAAACCAATATTCCATGGCATAAACAAATGTAACACATCTTCAACTAATATTCCACAACACCCACAGATTTGCCTACAGCAAACCTAATGGAAGAAATCCCTTATTTAATACTCCCTCTTCCCAGATGTCTCTAGGTTGTAACACGTTGATCAAAAATTACCTAGAGCTGAAGCAGATCCAGTAGTAAAACTATCAATAGGAAGATTTAAATGAAATGGGAGAGGAGAGTGAACAGGACTAAGGGGACAATGAAGGGAAGGTAGGGATTCCTCTCAGTAGAAAGGAAGTTATTTCTCTTGGCTTTCATGAGGTTCTCATTGAATTTATGAAGGGTCAGTCATGCGAAGCTGTAGGAAAGGAGGAGTAGAAATGACCCAAAGACAGCTGTGTCACTAAAGCCCACCCCAGCATGGGGGACGGCTCAGAAAAGCTGGTACCTGGAGTGACTGATCTTGTGGATAGTTCAACAGGATGGGGAGCGCCTTTTCCAGCTAGTTAAGCTGGCCTTAGCTTTTTCCACACAGCTCAGCAGGTCTGAGTGCTCTCCCAAGGGTGGTTACTGATTGTATAAGTATGGGCAGAAAGGGACCTAGCAAATCTAATCATTTTCAGAGACTTTCTGAAGCTGTGGATTTATTTCCTGAATTTAAAGTGTTTGTCTGAAGAATGAATTTTTTGTTTGTTCTTATATTTTTTATTCATCTTTTTATTTTTACAACCTGACTGCAGCCCCCACCCATCCTTCCCTTCCAGTCTCTCTCCTCCATTCCTCCTTCCACCTACCAGTCCCTGTCTCTTCCACCGCATCCAGGAAGAGGTCTGTTATGAGTATCAATAAAACATAACATATCAAGTCGCAGTAAGACTATGCACCTTTCCATGTATTAAGGCTGGGCAAAGTGGCCCAGTATGAGAAGTAGGGTCCCAAAAGCCAGTAAAACTTTGGTGACAGGCCCTGTTCTTCCTATTAGGAGTCCCATAGGAGGATCAAGCTATACAACTATAACATATATGTAGAGGGCCTGTGTTAGTGTCACGCAGGCTCCCTGGTTGTAGGTTCAGTCTCTGTGAACCCCTGTGAGCCCAGGTTATTGACTGTGTGAGCCTTTCCATGGTGTCCTCGGCCCATCTGGCTCCACAGGATTCCTGAACACCACCTAATGTTTGGCTATGGATCTCTGTGTCTGCCTCCATAAGTTGCTGGGTGATGGCTCTTTTGTGACAAATGGGCCAGGCACCAATCTGGTCACAGGAGATGGCTAGTGCAGGCTACTTATCTACTATACCTAGGAGTCTAAGCTGGGGCCCTCCCCCATAGACTCCTGGGAGATTTCCCTGCACCAAGCTTCTGCCTGACTGGAAATGCCCCACTTGCAGCAGTCCCCTTCAGCACCCTCCCACAACATGATTGTTCATGTTCCCATCCCCACCTGCCCTCAGGGTATTCACAAAATCTCTTCTATTTCCCCTTCCCAGGACAATCTGGGTGGTCCCCCAGTCCATGAACTCTCCTTGTTACCCAATCTCTCTGACTCTGTGAACTGTAGCATAGGTATCCTTTATTTTACAGCTAGTATCCACTTATGAGTGAGTTTATACCATGTTTGTCTTCATCGGTCTAGGTTACCTCGCTCAGGATGATATTTTCTAGTTCTAGCCCTTTGCCTTCAAATTTCTTGGTATCCTTGTTTTTAATAGGTGAGTAATACTCCATTGTGTAATTGTATCACATTTTCTTTATCCATTCCTTGGTTGAGGAACATCTGGTTTTTTTTTTTTTTTAGGTTCTGGCTAATACAAATAAGGCTGCAATGAATGTAGTTGAGCAACTGTCCTTGTAGTATGACTGAGCATCCTTTGGGTATATGCCCAACAGTGGTATAGCTGGGTCTTGCGGTGGGTTCATTATCAGTTTTCTGAGAAACCACCACACTGACTTCCGAAGTGACTGTACAAGTTTGCACTCCCACCAGCAGTGGAGGAGTGCTCCCCTTGCTCCACATCCTCTCTAGTATGAGCTGTAGCTTGTGTTTTTGATCTTAGCTATTCTGACAGGTGTAGGATGAAATCTCAGAATCACTTAAATTTACATTTCCCTGATGGCAAAAGATGTTGAACATCTCCTTAAGTATTTATCAGACATTTGAGATTTGTCTGTTGAGAATTTTCTGTTTAGATATGTAACCCATTTTAATTTTTTTTGGGCCTCCCTTTAGGGCATCATGTATCATAAAGAGCTTCCCTCCAAGATGGAGGTTTTATCTCAGAGGAAATTTCTTTTCAACAGTAATACATACAGAAGCCATGGAGGCTGTGTCACAACAAAGGAAGAGTGAAGTGAATGTGTTACTTCACAGGGTTTTAATACTTAGTTTTGCTTTTGAAACAATGCCTCATTGTCTTTTGTACACTAGGCTGCCCTTGAATTCTCAGAGATTCATCTGTCCCTGCCTCCCTAATGCTGGGATTAAGGACATGGATCACCACTCCTCACATTTAAGAAGTGGTTTTATAATGAATGTTATCTTTAAGGGATGGATATCCACAAGCATAGGAGTAATAAACACAAAGAAACAGGAACGACCTGCCCTAGTTAGTTTCAGTTGTCAATGTGGCACAGCCTGGACTCACCTGAGGGGTCTTGACTAAGCAATTATTCAGATAAGATTGACCTGTGGCTCTGTCTGGGAGGGACTGAGTTGATGATTGATGTACGAGTTCCTGCTCTCCACAGGGAGGCAGATAATAATGATCCAGGGAGCAAGCAATTTAAGGAGTGGGCAGGTAGACAGCATTTCTCCATGGTTTATACCTTTAGGGTTCTGCCTTGAGTGCCTGCCCTGATTTTCTCAATGATTGGTTGTAACATTAACATATAAAAGGAAGTAAATCTTTTCTTCTCTGAGATGGTCTAAATAAGAATGTTCCCATAGGTTCGTGTATTTGAATGCTTTGTCACCCAGGAGCAGATTAGAAGGATGGGGAACTGTGGCCTTATTGGAGGAAGTATTGACTGGGGGTGCACTTTGAGGTTTCAAAATCCCATACCAAATCCAAGCCCCCTCTCTCAACCTACAGATTAACATGTAGCTCTCGCATGTTCCCCACCGTGATGACAGTGGACTAAACCTCTGGAACTGTAAGCAAGCTCCCAATTAAATGTTTTCTTTTCTTTTTAAAGTTCTATTTATTTATTATGTACATAGCGGTCTGCTTGAATGTATCCCTGCATGCCAGAAGAGGGCACCAGATCTAATTACAGATGGTTGTGAGCCACCATGTGGTTGCTGGGAATTGAACTCAGGACCTCTGGCAGAGCAGCCAGTGCTCTTAACCGCTGAGCCATCTCACCAGCCCCAAATGTTTTCTTTTCTAAAAGTTGCCTTGGTCATGGTGCCTCTTCACAGCAATAGATGGTGACTAATACACTCCCCAGGTTGCTTTGGGTGAGAGTGTTTTATCACAACAGAAAAACCTTGAACATAATTCAAAGAGCTCATCAAAAAGGGGATGCCAAGACCCTGGACAGCAAGGTCAACCACAAAGAAGTTCCAGAAGAATGAATTACTGTCTCAAGACCTAATTGTGTAGACTTATTTCTTTGAGGAAATGAAGCCTGTCTGTGTCATTACCAACACGACTATACTGCTGATGGGAAATACACAGGTTCTAAGTAGTGTGTCCATCAATATCAATGCATCTTGAAGAGTGACCCCTGGACCATGTAATACAAGTGAAATAAAGGGGTATAGTCACTCTCTGCAGCTGTTATGACAACTTACCAGAAATATATTGACATAAAATTAGTTCTAGAGTTTTTTGGACCACAGTTGAACTTATGGCCAGCAGGAACTTGTTCCCTTTGAATGTTTCAGGGAAGACTCCAGAGTACCTTCTGGCTTCTGCAGGTGCTCCTGAAGAGCCTTTTCTCAAAGAGGGTCACAGTCACAGGTCTCAGGAGTCAGCGTGTGGTTATAGCTTTTGGGAAATTATCACTGTTCAACCTAAATGGAATAGTATTACCAATGCTGCTTAAATTACTAATGGGCATCAAAGCAGTAGGTCTAGAATTTCAAAGTCTTTGAAGTCCCTGTTATTCAGCAGAGAAGGCACCCATGTGTCCAAGATGAGTAAGTCTTGAGTCCCTGCTCTATAGCACACACTCAGGTAGCAACATTGCATTGTACGCTGGAAATTTGTTAGAGGGTGGCTCTCATGCTTCATGCTCTTAGCATCGTAAAATTCAGTCTTATTAAAATTCAGCTATAAAAGGGAAGTGCAGGTTGGTGATTCATAGATCCAGCTCTAATATCCATGGGAGAAAAATTCCTGCCTCATAGGTGTAACTCAGCTTCCCCAACCACAGTTGACCTGAGAAAGAATTCTGTTTCTCTAGACTCATAAGATTACTATTGATTTAGGAAGAAATCAAGATATTACTACCTAGCCAGGGAAAGGTATCAAAATAAGCAGAAAAACAATCCTAGCAATGTGTGAAAACAGCATAAAGATAATGAAGAAACAGAGATAAGCACAACAAAGAAGTATATGTTACAATCAATATATTTATGGGCTTGTTAGGTGGTTTAGTTATGCAAGTTATTAAATTGAATTTACCTTGCTAAGTTCGTTGTGATTGTTTAAAATATTTTTGGAAAATAACCTCATTTATAAACAGTGTGTAAAAGCTCAAGAAATATTGGCTTCCTAAATTTTGCTGTGTTAAATATATATTAACTTGCTAGTTCAATATTAAATAAATACCCAATTTCCAGCAACCGCATGGTGGCTCACAACCATCTGTAATGAGATCACCCTGGTGCCCTCTTGAGGACAAGACCTGGTTAGTCATCGTCATCAACTTAGACTGTGACACCCAATACAGACAAGTTCAACAGGACCGCCATATATATATACAGGTTGCCCATGCATCAGCTTCATGCTTCAGCCTCATTCATTTTTTCAGTATTGGTTATTGTCCTTCATGCACCCCGGCCTTTCAACTTCAAAGAATAAGTTACATTAAAATTAATAACTATCAAGTTTCTTAAAGGGAGCCAGCATTATTTTCTCATGTTTGTCCTTTGCAAGCTTTCTCCGCACAGTGATGGAGGATATCCCAGTATTCCTTACAACTTCTCTCTGGAGAGCTCAAGTTGACTCATTCATCTTTAACACACTCTCAGATAATACACATTGAATTTACAGTTAAGTAAGAACTATACAAAGTTATAAGTAAGTCAAACTCTAATCATATTGTTAGTCTCAAAATTGATTTTTGTGAAATAGATATTTCAACGAAATGGCTTCATTCTTTATTCTGGTTCCCTAATTAGAATTCTACTTTCATGCAAAATAGGAATAAGTACCCTTATTTTTCAGGAATATGGCTTTTGCTTCACATGAAGCGCACTGTATTCATTGTATATTCTCAGTTGCTTTGTGTACAATGACTCATCTGTATTTTTCATTTGCTTTCTGTTGTACTCAAGTCTCCAGAGTGGGGATTCAGGGTTACTCTCAACAAGGTGAGGATGGAAGTTGCTTGATTGCTAGGGGAAACATACCAAGGCCTCAAGTCCAAGTTGCTCTGTGGTATTGTCTTCTATAGCAGTGTAGTACGCCGTAAGCATTTTCTCTTTGCCTTTCCAAATTCCTCAGAGATGTTATTTTAGTCCATTTTAAAACACCTATGTTCTGGTAACTTATAAATGAGAAAGGCTTTTGTGGTTCATAGCCCTAGAGGCAAATAAGTCCAAAAGCAGCACAGGCAGTCGTTTGGCAACTGGTAGAGGTCTTCTTGGTCCATACAGAAGGTGTCACATAGAAAGACAGTAAATGTTTTCAGTTTTATTATAAAATCACAGATGCCATGAGGAGGGCACCATCCTGATGACCTCATTTGACTCTGACTTCCTTTTAAAGACCCCACTTACAAATACCACCTCCAAACATGAATTAGTGGATTATTTTTTCCAACACTTGACTATGTGTGTGCTTGTGTGTGCATGTATTCCTGTGTGAAGGCACAGGTACATGTGTGACACAGCCCACATGAAGTCATAAAACAGCATTTAGTTATTGAGCTCCGTCTTGCCACTCTCTAGATAAAGAATTTCTTCTCTGCTAAGTAAGCCAAGTAGCTGGCCATTGTACTTGTGAAGAGTCGCTGGTCACCACCTCTCATCACTCAATAGTGATATACTAGGTTTACAAAGACTTTCACTACTACACAAGATTTAATGTGGGTTCTGGAGATCTGGATTTAGGTTTTCAGATTTGTAGGTTCACTCAAGACAGCTGAGTCTTTTAATTATCAAGAGATAATTAATTTCCAACAATCTCTTGGGAAACTCTCCTTCCTTCAGACAATGTCTTTTGGACATTTTCCGTGAGGTAGAACAAGCAAAGGCCTCTGGAGTCAGAGGTCATGATGCCCAGGAAAAGTACCTGGGTGGTACAACGAAGCCTGCAGAACTTTGAACTGCATGTATGAAGCTCTCTCTGGGTCTTCCCTTCCCTATACTTCATGAGTCCTTGAAATTAATATCGAAAATCATTTCTAGACTCAGTTTCTTAATAGGCTTTTGGACTATAGTTACCTTGGGGCAGAGGATATCATCCTGCAAGACTGGAATTAAAAGATAGTTCCAGAGAACTAATTACTTAAGATAAATAGCGACAGGCCACATGGGTGAGCAAAGTTCTGCCAGGTGGTCATTGGGGCACATCATTAGGAAGGAACATGCCCATCATCACGATGGTAGTCAGTACAGACTGTACAACTGACATACAGTTCAAAGTACCCTTCTCTCTTCTCTGGACTTGGCCTTGTGTAAGGCTAGAGATATAAATGAATGTCTCTGTTTGGTATATATGAAGCCAAAAAGCCAGCCTTTTTGTTTGCTGTTCAATAGCTTTTCTTTGTATGCGACAACTTTGAGGAATTCCTGAATTATTCTTCTGAGGGTTAGTGCCACCCACCAAGCAGGCACCTAAAATAAAGATTTGCTCTCTGGAATCCAACTTGATGGAGTTAATAGCTATTTTCTTTTCTGAAAAGGCAAGGGGAGGGGGGACACTGTAAAAGCTTCAGTGGTTTGAGGATCCTGGGTCAACACTTGGCATGCTCACCGATCACACTATACCATGACTGTAGTTGGACATTTCTCTCCTGACTGCCTGGTCCCAAATAACTGACTCAGAGCCTCAATATTACTTACAAATGCTTGGTCGATAGCTCAGGCTTGTTATTAGCTAACACACTTAAATTAACCCATATTTCTAGCTATACTTTGCCACATGGCTTGGTACCTTTCCTCAGTATGGCATTCTCATCTTGTTTCTCTGCATTTGCCAGTGATTGTCTCTTTCCAGAATTTCTTACTCTGGTTCTTGCATTCAGTCTCTTCATGCCCACCTACTGGCCAATCAGTTCTTTATTAGCACATGAGAGTAATGAATATTCATAGTGTACAAAAAGATTGCTCCATAGTACATGGCCTTTAGGAATCTGTTACCGAGGTATTTTTGGGGCACAAAACTGTCACTATTATAGGACGGGATAATGAAGACTCCAGATGGTCCCTTCTGTGTCCCTTAAGCAGTTGCCCAATAGCCGTCATCCAAACCAGCCATCACATGACAGAGAAAAGTTGGTAGTTCTGTCTGTGAGTCATTAGCCCTCCTATTCCTGTACTCCACATTCTCAATTGTGGGGGATTTCATTCCCTTCAGGGATCCCATTATTTTAAAAGGTAGGGAGATGCAGCATATTCTCATCTGGACACCCCAGTATTGATGCAACTTTCCTTTACTGGTATTTGCAGTTGCTGTAGGTAATACGGTTCCCTCCCAGTCTTGAGTTTTGAGATCTTCTACCGACCCTGTGCCCACTTGTCTGAGTGGCGTTGCTTCCATTTCTTCTAGCCCTGTTAAGGTGAACTGATGCCACCAGATTTGTGGCCAATTAGAGCTAAAAAGATATGGAGAAAAAATAGTTTAAGTTTGTTATCCAATGCCGAGTGGTCTGCCCAGAAATAATACACATACAAGGAACACTAATTGGACTGAACAGGTAAGCAGGTTATATGTATATGTTTAGGTGTGTGTGTGTGTGTGTGTGTGTATGTATGTGTGTGTTCGTGTGTGCAACAGTAACAATTAAAGAAGAAAAAAAAGACCATGATTTTGAGAGGAGGTGTGGGGGGAATAAAGGAGGGACTAAATCGAGGAAAAGGAAAAGGAAAAGGGGAAATGATGTAATTACATTTTAATTAAAAAATTAATAAACACAAATAAAAGAACTATAAGTTTGGGATATAGAAGGATTGAAATTCTTTCCTGGAAGTTTATCCTGAGACGATCTGATGAAAATCTGCCATTTCTGGGGGAGCAAACGATGGAATGTGAGAGCTGGAAGAGGGCTGGGGAATGGTATGTGGTGCCCACAATGGGACAGGACATTGACTGCTGTGTTCTTGAACTCACAGCTTCCATGATGAGTTGCACAAGGGTCTGCACAAGATATAATTTGTCAGCATGCTATTTTGGAGTGGGAAGGGCTCACAAACCCGTACCCCTACTGAGGGTTTTACACAGTTAATGGTTGAAAGAAAAGGACAACATTTTCTTTAATGATGTATCCATTGATAAGATGCTTGGTATATTAATAACTTTTCTGTTGCTATAATAAGACACCATGACAAAATATGATTTATAGGGAGAAACATTCATTTTGGCAGCAGAAAAACATGGCAACCAGAGCAAGAAGTCAAGAAGTTGCATTCTCAATTGTAAGCAAGAAGCAGAGAGAACAGAGAACAGCATAGAAGTGGCACAGGACTCCCACAGGCTGCCTTCCAGTAAACTTCCCCTCAGATAGTGTCCCTGATGGGGAACGAAGTGTTCAAATCCAGAGCCAGTGAGGACCATTCCTCATTCACACCATGCATGCTTTTGTGATTCTCAAAACAGATTCTCGTTTGTGCTCTTGTAAACAAGAGGAATGAAACTCACTGAGCTATCACACCAAGTCAACCAAGCGAAAAGACTTGGAAGTAGAAGGGGATTAGTTGGGAAGTGAAAGGCAATCAACAGGAGTGGGCGGGGACAAGAGAGCATAGTGGGGGGCAGTCATAGTGGAAATACAGCGTGCGATGGTAATGGAAACAGCACAGTCTCCTGGAATTAGTGGTAGTTGTGAGCAGACAAGGGTGCTGTGAGTGGAAGCTGGGTCCCTGTAAGAGCAGGATGAGTTTTTAACCACTGCCTCATCTCTCCAGCCCTAGATTCATTTTTTTTTTTTTGCATGTGGCTGTCAGCTGTTCTACTAGTTGCTGGAAGGCAATCTCGTCTACATTGTGCCAGCTTTGTTCAGTTGCCAAAGACCTTGTTTGTGTGGGTTTGTTTCTGGGCTCTTTATTTTGCTCCATTGATCTCTTCTGTCACTCAAACCACACTGTGCATATTATAGTAGGTATTGAAATCACGCAGTGAGACTGCATGTGCTTTTGATACATTTTGATTTTGTTTTTCATGTGCCTTGAGATGACTGTTGCAACTGCTTTCTTCTTAGTTATATTACACCCTTCTATTTCATACTATATCTTTTGCCTTCATCTGTTATGAATTTAATATTGGGACCTCCCATTTCTTCTGGGCTGTTATACCCTCCATTTTTATTTAACCTGTTAACATACCATTCTGATACTAGCTGTTTTAGCCTACCATTGTAGTTAATCTATTTGGTCTAGCCAAGGGCCAGCTTGAGCACTACAATCATTATAGCCCACTTGCCAGTATATATAATTTGCTTGCATGCTGGCAAATTCCTGCTAATGAACTGTATTATATACGATTTCCAATTCGATAGCTGTATTTTATAAGGTAAAATACTAACATTGTGTCAATGACATTCACATTGATAAGATACTGTCACACATCTAAGACTAATATACTAAAAAAAAAACGTTACATTTAAATTGTAAAGGGATGGGATATGAGCATGATTTCTGGAGCAATGACGAGATCCAATTAATGAATATTTTAAAGATGGTGTCACTTTGCTGAAACAGTGTCAAATTAGTTAAAATAAGCCCAGGTATTGAGGTACAGATGCAGTTTCGGGAAATACCTGCTATAATTTACATCTTAATATTTTTTATAGACACTGACTCTCACATTTAGAGGTTTCAGAAAAAGACCACCCTTAAAACCCTGATTTACCAAATGATCTGTAGGTCTGTAGTGTTAATGTGTACTTCGACTGCCACCATGCTCCCTGAAATCCCTTTACAATCAACATTGCTACGGCTATGTGGTGGTGGCAATTTGCTTTTTGCTTTCTCCAGCTAGAGAACTATAGGCCCTCTCTTCTGTTTTAAAAGTCAGCTTTGTTTTGCAGTGTCAAGACTTTCGTTGCAGGAAGACAGACAGGGAAAGATGGGATACCAGCCCTGCTTCTGAGGAAGCCGGATTGTCCTGGCTCTCACTTCACAGAGGAGAGAATGGCACAGCCAGATCCCTTTCACTAGAGGAGCCTTCAAGGGCATCATTTCAGCATCATTTCAGCACTTGCTGCTTGTCGCTCTTTTCATGATGTGGAGTATCTGATAGCGAGGTAATGCTTTCATTTTGCCAAGTAAACATTCATAGTCAATGCCTAGATAGAACGTGACAGTGTTTCTAAACAGGGAAATCTGTGTTTCAGGGGGTTGGGGTGACCAGGTGTGTTTGAGGGGCTGTGCCTGTGGGTGACAGCTTTGCCTCTAAGAGATGCCATTCATTCTGATGACAGCAGGGACTTTTAGTTTCAGAAATAAGCTCTCAGCCTGCTGTAGATGACATCCTGTCATAACAGAATTCTACACTGCTAACATCTTCCCGAAGTTATGGCAAAGCCAAGTGCTATGCTGTGCTGTCCCCAAGCATCCATGCACTGAAAAGACTGTCCCATGTGAAGCTGCACAGAGATGGAGGCATCTTTAAGAGCAGGGACTACCCTGAGGTGACTAAGTCATTAGGAGAAATGCCCTTAGAAGGGATTAACACTGGTCTTCTGAACTGAGTTCTTATATAAGGGAGTTGTTCAATTCTAAAAGGGCATGCTTGGTTTTTTAATCTCTCTCTGGCTTTCTCTCCCAATGTGACACACACACACACACATGTATACAGACACACACATATATATCTGCCACTCGGAAGCCATCAGTCACCAGATCCTCACCAGAGGTCCAAGAGGTAGTGGTACCTGAATATTGACTTTCAGTTACAAAATTGTGAACTAAATAAACCTCTTTTCTTTGTAGAATACCCGGCCTCAGGTATTTTGTCTTAACAGTAGGAAATGGACTAATCTCTCAAATATCCACTGAACGGCAACTGGCTTCAAGTTTTTACAGGTAAGGGGTTAGTTCTGCTTACGAGGGATAGATGACTGATGGCAGAGTCGATCAGGTAAAGGAGAGCCCTGGATTATGTTGAGATCTGTTGGTCCCTTGCGGTGAAGACAAGCATATGACTGAATTCACTCAACCCAAAGGAGAAACTCAAGATATAAGAAGAAATATCAGTAAAGCGGTACTGATGATGTAGAGGTAGATAAACTACCAAGAGACAGAGTTAGAGTCATGAAAGGAGTCAGTACGGGAAGAAATCCCAAGTTTAATAGTGGATATAGTAAGAAAGAGAAAGGGAGAGTGCAGGAATTGAAGAGAGACATGGTCACGTGACTTCGAGAAAGGAAGGGGAAGAGGAAAACTCAGGGCAGAAGATTCAGAAGTGTGTAAGTATCAGAGAGGATGGGTTGAATGAGGCTGGAAATGTCCCCTGTGTTCAGGAGGCTAAAGGAAAGTCATG
Source organism: Dicrostonyx torquatus (assembly GCA_028555095.1). Taxonomy (NCBI): domain Eukaryota; kingdom Metazoa; phylum Chordata; class Mammalia; order Rodentia; family Cricetidae; genus Dicrostonyx; species Dicrostonyx torquatus. The sequence continues at coordinate 1,414,372 of JAQHUG010000402.1, read as the reverse complement.
AGCCATGGCTGAGGGTGAGCTAATGGGAGCTGGGAGGCAGTGGCCATAGGGAAGAGGGTAGCTCTGGTTTTGGTATCCGCTGGGGATGGGAAAGATGCCAGTGAAGGTTGTGAGGTGATTCCTCTGGGGTGTCTGCTGCCTTTCATATCTCTATGCAGCAGACGCAGAAGCTCTGAACCCTATCGGAGTGACACTTTTCCATAGCGACTGTATGTCAAAATGCCTTGAAAGTAGGGGGTCATGTTTTCCCTTAAGCATGGGGGTAGGTTTGCTCACTCTCCAGTAATCAAAGTGATGCCGGCCTTGGGACAAAGCTTGTGAGTCTCTGTGCCAGTTAGAAAAGATGTGGGTTCTCTAAGCACAGAGTTCCCATCACTCAGACCTTAGGGGGAATGGTGTAAGGCGTCCACACTGTAATGTGGGTGTGTGGCTGGTCACACTGGAGCATGGGAGCTGTGGCTTGTGCTGTGGCTGTAAATTCTGACATCCTTTGCCTTCGACCCAGAACTTGTGATCTCCACATCTCCAATTCTGTCAAGTTGCTTATTTGCTTAGCGTGGAGTCAAATTTCAGTCTCTCACAGTTCCTGATGATGAGCTTTGAGATGGGAAGACTGTGTTAAGTGAAGGGAATCTTTACCATTGAGTCTTCGGAGATGAACAAGAGAGTGATGTCCACAGTGTAGTCCACGTTCCTAAGCCTGGCTTCTAAATTCAAGATGACTTCTTCCCACATCTCAACCGGATACGATCCATTTTTGACATCCTTCCCTTTCCGTACTACCAAATGCAATACTGTCAGTCTCAGAAAATTTAAAGCCAAAGCAAAAGACAGCTGAACCCTGCAGTAAAGCCATGTGCTTTGTATTATTTGTATTTGTAGTATACTTCTTGTGACCCCCATCTAGGCAGTACTCAAAGAGGTGAGCCGTTGTGTGTACCATTAGTTTCCCCATCAGTTGGATATATGGTAAGGCTTCCCCATCTATATAGTACATCCATGGTTCCTAAATGAATCCCTCCCTAGGTGGACTGCAGCTGTGATAAAACAGCCTGGGAAGCCTAGCCTGGGAAGCCTGATTCTGCACAATCATTTTCATCTTACAAAACTCACCATTTTAATTTGAATTCGGAGGTACTGTCGTTGTTTTCAGAAATAAGCAATTTTCAGTGAACAATTTTGTTTCCTACAATTTTTGCTTTCGCTTTGGATTTTAGATTATTTTTCCACATACGTTGACCTAGAAGAAATATCTTTTAAAGTTAAGATATACTTGAGGCTAACCATTCATATAATTAGGTAAAATGATTTTCTCATGTATTGTTAAGTAACGAGCTCCTTGGCTGGTGGTTCTGCTGTTCTCCGGTGGGCCTCGTTTGTGCAGCAGCACAGCTCTTTCTAATTAAGTCTGCTATGGACAAGATGGTGTGCATATCTCGTACAGCAGTCAGGCAGCCTTCATCTTTCCCCATCACTATTTCAGGGCTCTTGAGAATTTAAGCCAACCCTAGATATCCTACAATGGAAAGATATTTTTAAATAAAAAAAAGAGCCACAGTAACTGACTTTTTTTTTATTTCTCCATGACGTCTTTCCTTCCTTCTTTTTTCTTTTTCATATTTCTTTCTTGCCTTTCTAAATTTATTTTTTTGTCTCTCTATTTCTTTCCTTTAGTCCTTTCTATTTGTTTGCTTTTCTTTGATTCTGGGATCAAATCTAGGGCCCTGGGCATGCTAGGTAAGGGCTTAAACCCCAACTACACCTGCAAGCTTTATTTAATTTTATTTTATGGAAAACATTTTAATACTTGCTATGTGTGTTCATATCATTCTAAAATGAGTTTATAAAATACAAATTCTGTGTGATCCTGTCGAAATCAATATTCCTGATGTCTTATGTGGGATACTGATGGATGAAAGGTTCTGTGGGTGTTGTGGAAATTATCTTGCCTGAATACATCTTCTGTGACCGTACTTGGGGACTAGAGACTCCTATCCATTCTAACCAAGTCATAGAACAGAAGATTTGAACTCCTGTGTAATGGACTTCTTGTACAGTATAATAGAGATAACAAACCTCTTCTCAAAATGTTTCAAAATGCACAAAATGAACTATGTCAAATCAGAGTGTGGCAGATGCTCTGGAGCTCCGTCCTGACACCTTTGGATAGTATGTCTGTTTTCTCATCCCCACTGCTGCTCCTGGCTCTGAAAGCTTTAGTATCTCCAGTGACCTTCCCTTGGCAGTGAGTGCATCGTCCCACAGACAGGCAACTGGAGGCACTCTGGGCTCCATTTCTGCTGGGTTCCCTTAGCTCACAGCGACTGGTCCTGGTGTTGGAAATCCTAGTTCTATTGGATGTAGTTGGTCCATCCCCCACCCTCTCCAGAGCAGCCATCAGAATCAGCCGAGATCAAGACTTCTTTGGATTCGACCCCTTCCTTTCCCTCCACCTTCCCACTCCTCCGTTTTCCCTAGCTTCTTCTGGAAGCACTTCGTACCTGAGTTAAATGTACGTGACTCTGAAACCTTCAATTTAGGTACTGCAATCCAGAATATGTGAGCTGAGAGACGGAAGAAAGTGTGAATCTTGTTGTCAGAGTAATTTTAGGAAATTGCAACACAGTATGTTTCTCTATTAAAAATAAACACCAAGCAAGGTTTAGTGGCAAGCGAGAGCATCACAGTAATTGACCCTGTGGTATTTGCAAACAAAGCACAGTAGTGTGGCTGCTACTGCAGAGCCGTGTTGACCGTATTCATGGCAGAAGCAAATGTCAAACTTCTGTCACCATTAGAGAAAACCCAGATGGAACGCTTTTGTCCGTGGTGTACAGATCCTGAAAGATAGCCCTTCAGCATCCCCGACATCTACGGATATGTTACCTTGTGACTTGTATAACCTAGTTCAAGATAGGGCTTCGTAGGAAAATATACTGGGCCCAGTTGCTGGAATGTAGCAAACAGGAAAAGGCAAAGACCCAAGCTCTCCTGTGGGACTCCCAAGGGCAAGTGTGTACTAACTGGCAAATTTCTCATTCTGCCTGTATTAAGCTGTGACATTGTGAATGTCTGTGATAGCAATGGATGGTCGGAAAAATGGCCAGGGTCAGCGTGCCTTAGATTGTGACTCCTGTGGTTCTGAACGCCCTGCAAAGGACAGAACAATACTGCTCCGTCTTAACTATGGCCACGGTTGGTCTTCCTTGCTGCTCGGAGCTTCGGTTTCACTCTTCGTCATCACACTTGTCAACCCAAACCGGAGCCACTTGGCACCGACTGTCAGGGTGGAGAAGGCTGGGATGAGCTTTTCACACCAATTTCACACTAACTTCACTTTCTCTTCACACCAGGATGAAGAGCAGGCTGGAAGTGCTTGCCGATAACACTTGGTACATGATCGTTAACATGGCCGGTGCCTGGGGAGGGGGGATGGTACCGGCGTGAGTAAAGACCTATCCTCAATGATGCAGGAACTGTCAGTTTTCTTGAGAAAGATCGTATACCCGTGAGAAGTTTGTTTATCCTGTGTTAGATTTGAAATATGAGCTCCCCCACCATACACAGACGAATGAGTTGAAAGCTTGGTCCCCAGCTGGTGATGTAATTTTGAGAAGTGGTGGAAGCTTTACTTTGTGCTCCAGCAAAAGGTCACTGGGGTATGCTCTTGGGGTTAAATGTTGTTCCTAGTCTAGTATTTTCTCTGTGCTTCATGGCTCTCATTAAGTTAGCAGCTTAGTTCCACCCCAAACCCTTGCCGCTGTGATGTTTTGTCTCAACATAGACCCACAGCAATGTGGGCAAGAAGCGTGGGTTGAAACCACAAAATACATTTCTCATTCTAAGTTGTTCCAGCAAGTTTTTTTTCACAGAGATGAATTGTGTAGTGAATACACATAGTGATGCTGTCTGTTGTTCACGGGTCATTAGAGTAGTCTTCAGTTCTCCCATGGGGTCTACAGGCCAGGACCTACGGTGAACGCCTGACACTCTGGAGAGTACCAAACCTTATACACGCTATGCTCTTTCCAGTATATACATGTCTGTGATGAAGTATGATCCACAAATTAGATTACAGTAAGAAATTGATGGCAATGAATAATAAAATAGAATGACTATACAATGTGCTGTATAAAAGGTATGGAAGCTCTTGCTTCTCTCAAAATGTCTTACTGTACTTTCACCTTCTCACTTAAAGGAAGCACTTTATTGGCTTCTCTTTGACACATCCAAATTGCTAAACAGCCTACTGCTCTTATACTAAGGGGCTATTAAGAAAAGTAACCATGCCGGGTGGTGGTGGCGCACGCCTTTAAGCCCAGCACTTGGGAGGCAGAGGCAGACGGATCTTTGTGAGTTCGAAACCAGCCTGGTCTACAAGAGCTAGTTCCAGGACAGGCTCCAAAGCTACAGAGAAACCTTGTCTTGAAAAACCAAAACAAAACAAAACAAAACAAAAAACAAAAGAAAGAAAGAAAGAAAAGTAACCAGTTACTTGAAACCCAGCCCTGAGATACTGTGACAACTGATCAGATAACTAAAGGTCAATCATCATATACAGTCTGGACGTATGGGAAAACTGGATAGATACATAGAGTAGACAGAATAGAACAGGATACTGAACAGCACAGTACTTCAGAGCCCTGAGGTTTCATCTATAGTGTGAAGAACGTACAGTGCCAACTCAGCTATTCATCTTAGAATGTTTGGAATTTTCCCTCTGAGATCTTCAAATTCTGATTGTGGATACATGAAGCTGTGTGTCTTAGTTACTTTTCATGTTGCTGTGATAAAATACTTGGACAAAAGCAAATTTTGGGAGACAGATTTTATTTGGGTTCAGAGTTCAGAGGCACAGTCACTAGAGGAAGTGCTGGGGACAGGAGTGTGAGGCAGATGGTCACATGGTTTGAGCAATCAGGAAGCAGAAAACAGTAAATGCATGCACTCGGTACACATTCTCCTTTTGGCGGAGTCCAGGAACCCAGCTGAAGAAATGAATGCCACCCACGTTATTCCTACTCCAACCCAGTTAATATAATCCTTAATGGGCATGCTCAGACTTTCTTCTAAGGGGACTGTAGAGCTTACTACATAGACAACTGAGATGAAGCAGCACACTATGAGAGTGAACTAGTGTAATGTAGTCAGAGAAACAGAAAACACAGGACAGGAAAACAGGCAAAGTGGGAGAATTTCATACTAATAAAACCGTGACCAGCATGAAAGTGCTATAGAGTTTAGAAGGGGAAAGAAACCACAAGGGGACTCATCAGCTTCAGGAAGGAGGTGGGCATTGAAACTGTTCCTAATGGACAGTTAGTTTGGAAAGCTGGAGAGAGCACAAGAGAGATGCGGATGATGGAACCAAATGAATCCAAGTATGGGGGAGGGGGTAAAAGCTGTGCATTTCAGCTATTGATACTGAGTAAAAATAATGCACCCATAATCTTCCTAGTGCCTGGTACTGGGGTTATGACATGGTGGCAGGGGAGGACAGGTTTGAGAAGGATATTTGTAGTCCTGGTCATTGAGAAGGACTTCTCTCCAGTGGTGGGGAGCTACTATTAATGGTGGCTGCTTCCAAGGCTGGCTATGGAGAACAGGAAGGCTCTGAGAAAGGACTCTGCTTCGGTGGAGCAATGCAGTGCAATGAGCAGGCTGCTCACCACTGCCTCTTGCCAACGCTTCAGTGTTTTCTCGGAAAAGGTCAAATCCCTCATAACTGTCTGTGGCAGTCTTTGATTGATTTTTATTTTATTTTATGGCATGGCATTGTGCGGCACTGAAAATCCATTTCCAATTATAGGAACTTGGGTTGTTATTCAGCCTTCTCTTATTGAACGAGAAGGCAAAGAAGAGCCACCAGAACACACGAGAGCAGGAGGAAACTGAATAGATTCTCCAAGCCACAGCCTAAAACAATGCTTCTTCCTCCAACTTCTAAGCAATGGGGGTGTGAATGGGATTAAAACTTTTGCTTTTGGTTGCTTTGTTTTGCTGGAGTATGGTAGTATGGCTAGAATGGATACTTTATGCTCGGAAGATCACCAAGGTCCTGGATGACTCCACTCCATTCCTTTTGGGAAATGGATCCATTTCATTAGACTAGGAATGATTGATCCATGGGGGAAATCTTTAGTGACTCAAGGGTTTTCAACACAGAGCAGTTTTCAGAATGGTGTTAACAGGTGGGTCATGAAAGGTCATGAACAGCAAAAAGAGGTGAGCAGCTAATCACTTTAGAAGCAGTATTCTAGGTAAACAGTGTGTAACATTCACCTCTATGCTCACTTTCTTTTCTTCATCCTGGAGGAGTAAAATGGATGGAAAAGCAAACTCATGTGTATCCTTCCCCCTTTCACTTGGCTACATGAGTAGGGACCTTGAGCTCAGAGAAGACCTTACCAAGAAAGGAATCCATGCCATGTTCACTGCCTTGTTCTGACTACTCTGCTAAAGCAAGCCCAAAGTGTGTGCCTTTATTCTGCTTAACTTAGTATGACATTCTACGGGCCAACTTCTCTGCTGTCTGTCCTCAGTGAGAGGAGATGAGGTTCTTGTCCTGTGGCACAAGAAAGGTATATGCAGCCATTTCTCTGCATGGGCTGTCAGGAGAGACATGCAAGGCTTAGGAAACAGAGGCACAATATTGATGCTGGTTTTAACCCGTCTCTTCTCTATGTAAGTAAAGTGTTGCTCCATTGAGAGCTTGGGTAATTTATGCTCCATGGGCAGAAGCATTTAGAGCCCTCCTCTGGGACTTGTAGTTGAGGTATGGTGTCCTGATTAATACCGAAGGGGTTTGGGAGCCACAACCAGCTGGGTCTCCTGGACAGGTGTGGGACTTGTTCCATTTCTACTGAGAGATTGGAACAATGGTTCAGAACATCCTTGGGGGTGTGCTTTCCAGAAAAAACTGTGTGAGAATACTGATGACTTTTCTAATGTATGTGCCTGTTGCAACTACTGTCCAGCAGGCAGCACTAGAGAATTAGGGTACTGATGCTATGGAGAGAAATATGTTACCTCAAAATCCATGTACTTAAGCCCTAGTCTCCTGTGGTTGTATTGGGGACCATGTCTTCAAGAGGATGACTTAAAGTTACTTGAGGGTATGAGGCTGAATCTCTCACTCCATAGACTGGTAAGAAGAATGAGAATCCAGATCCCTCTCTTCCAACCTCAAGAACCATAATATATGTATCTCTTTTTATCTATCCAACCCTTGGTATTTTATTATAATAGCCTGGGATGACTACTACAGTCAGTCTCTTAGACTAGTGCAGACTGATCTTAACATCCCAGAAGACCTAGCACCTACACATTTCTGCTCAAGGGAATGAGCTAGGGCAATGTGTTGTCTGTGAACTGGTTTATCTACAGCTGGATGAAAGAAGCAGAAAGTTTCTCTCTCCCAACATTGGTTGATTTTCTAAGGGGAATTGATGGTTGATATTATACTAACTAGGAAAGTGGAATAAGGGCAGCTGATCTAGTGCTTCATATGCAAATAAGAATGCATTTATTTTATTGTTGAGATAGAAGCCTGGACACAGGCTTTCCAAGGCTACCATAAATCTGTGCTGTTATCAAAGATGTGGGCTCTTTCTGTCTTTTGGTTTAACCACCTTTAATGTTTGCTTATTCTTGGCTTATGACACCCATCTGTCTGTGGTATCCAGTACCAGATTGTGACAGAAGAGGAAGTGGGCAAGGCTTACATTCCCTTCACAAGGCAGCATTCCTCCTACCTGAAGGAGGGCTGGGAAATCTGGTAGCAAACTGAATGTTCTGGAGGCTTTAGAAAGGTGAAGGAGTGGGATCCCATGTCGACTTCTCTGTCTCAGTGCTGGGTCCTTCCCTGGCTTGAGACATGCTGCCGACATCTCTTTGAGTTCACATGTCTATCTGTCTTGTTATGTCTGGAATGGAGGTTTCCTTGGAGTCACTCACCACTTATAATTTTTCTTCCTCCTCTTCCATGTAGATCCTTGAATCTGCATCATAGGCCCTTCTGTCTCTTATTAAAAACAAACAGGTTTCTGAGAAATAACATAAAATAAGTGAATAAATAAAAAACAAACAAATTGGAATATAACAAAACAGCCAGCCAACCAAAGAGTGCCAGAAATGCATTTAGACACAGACACACAAACATTACATTGACACACAGGAATTCCATAGAAAATTAAAACCAGAAGCCATAATATGAATGAACTATATGGTTCCCATCCCTTCCTTGTTCAGTCCTCTTATTTCAGGCCTTCCCCACACCCCCATATCCAACTCTATCTATTCTCTTTTCCTTTCCTAGTTCTGCCCCTTTAGTCCCTTGCTCTATATCTCACCTCTGTGGTTTTACAAATTATAAGCTAGTTTATCAAGGACTTAATAGCTAACATCCACAAATAAGAGAATACACACCAAATTTGTCTTTCTGTGCCTGAGGTACCTCATTAGGATGATTTTTTTCTAGTTCTATCCATTTACCTGTGAATTTCATTTTTAAAAACTTTTTTACATTATTTTATATTACTTTTAAAACAATCCTTTTTATTTTGCATAAAATCCCAATTCCCTCTCCCTCCCCTCCTCCTACTTTCCCCACCTTCTCCACACCACATCCCCCATCCACTCTCCAGAGAGGGTAAGTTAAAAATATCGAAACTCAAAACTATATAACTGCAGAAGTTATTTTTTTTGCATTAGGAAATACAGAAAGACTCAATATCTGATATAAATTTAAATAGATGATTACCATTAAAGTGTTGAAATAATTGGACTCTTGCTTCAAATAAGTAGCATACATAATAAATGATTTTAACTTTTAGTTTTCTTCAGAAAGAAATGTTTTTATAGATTGTGCATGATTATCATCTATAGATCATAAAAAATCTTGAAAGTTCAGACCAACATCTTATCTATTTACAGAGAGAGGCACTTGCAGGAAGAAACAAGGTCTCTACATTGGTTTCTTGATACAGAACATATAGAATATCTGATAGGCCAGGTAAAAATGTCAACAAATCCCCCATGGCCCAGTGTTGACACTGTGACAGTGTGAAGGCACTTGGTTCAGATGTTATACAGACTTGGGTTCTGCTACATTCTTTTTTCCACAATCCACACAGAAGGTGGAGCTCACTGAAGAAGGTACTTTTCCAGAAAGTCTTGTCTATGCCAAGATCTTGAATTATTTTTGTTTTTCTCTAATAGTTTCAAAATCTTCCTTCTCACTCAATATGTTTTCTAGCTCCATCCATTTGCCCGCAAATTTCAAGATGTCATTATTTTTTTCTGCTGTGTAGTACTCCATTGTGTAAATGTACCATATTTTCCTTATCCATTCTTTGGTCAGGGGGCATTTAGATTGTTTCCAGATTCTGGCTGTGACAAACAATGCTGCTATGAACATAGTTGAGCACATGTTCTTGTGGTACAATTTGAGATCTGAGATTATGATACCTTTTGTGGTTCTTTTATCATTCAAGAGTGTTTTAGGTATTCTCTTTCTGTTTGTTTTGTTTTTTGTGTGTGCATGTATTGTCTCTCTCTCTCTCTCTGTCTCTCTCTCTCTCTCTGTGTCAGTGTGTGTTTTCATATGATTACGAATTTTTGTTGAGAATTGTGTTTAAATATTGATGGGAGTTGCATTGACTCTGTAGATTACTTTTGGTAGGATGGCCATTTTTACTATATTAATTGTAGCCATCCATAAGACTAAGAGTGAAGATCTTTCTATCTTCTGATACCTTCATCAATTTGTTTCTTCAATGTCTTGAAGTTTTTTCTCATATGTGTCTTTCAGTTGCTTGTTTGGAGCTACCCCAAGGTACTTTTTGAGGCTAATATGAAAGGTGTTATTTCCCTGATTCTTTAATCAGTTCTTTTGTCATTTATATATAGAAAAGCTACTGATTTTTGGGTTAATTTGGTACCCTGTTGTTTTGCTGAAGGTGTTTATCACTGTATCAGTTTCCAGGTAGAATTATAAGGTCATTTATCACTATCACACCATTTGCAAATAAATATTTTTTGAATTCTTCCTTTCCTGTTTGTATCCCCTTGATCTCCTTCAGTTGTTTTATTGAATAGCAATGTAGAAAGCAAATACATCCTGTGTACTGTAGTGAAACTTATTTAGCTCTGCAAGCAACGGGGAAGTGATCACATTGAAAATGACTCCAAGTTCTTTGAACCCAGATGTTCCATCAAATGTGAATTGTCGGTCACCAATCTGTTCTTTTCTTCCTTCTTCTTCACTGTTTGTCTCAGGAAACAAAATTTCTTAGGTCTTCTGGTGATGTGGGATGTCCTGTATATGTGATGCTTTTTTTTAAATGAATAAAGATCTTCTGGTTAGTGGCCTAGCAGAGCAAAGTCAAGCAGGAAATCCAGGCAGAGTTATAGAAAGAAAGTAGGCGGAGTCAAGGAGATGCCATGCAGCTGCCGAAGAAGAAAGACACTGCTGCCAGAATCTTTCTAGTAAACCACAGCCTCGTGGAAATACACAGATTAATAGAAATTGATTTAAAGAGTAAAAGTAATATAAAGTGTACAGACAGTCATAAGTTAAAGGAGTAAAGAAAATAAGCCATGAAAAGATGAAATATACAAAGAGAGTCTGGATTATATATATTATTGTGTTTTCTTTAATTTTTGTGACTTCAGAGAGATATTTGATTCTGGGGGCTGCTAAGCTAAACCAAAATATATATTTAAAAGATATGTTGAATTATAAATTTGTGTCTAAGGATATGTTACTTTGGAAAAGAGGTTCTGCATTTGTTTCCACAGAAGATGCGAACCTGTGGATCCCTTCAAGGCTAATGTGGCTTGCTTGATGGACCAAGACACCCTGAAAGGTCTCCATGAACCCTAAAAACACTTTGCCCAACCACTATCAGGAAGCAACTTGGAGAAAACAATATCCAAATTCCCAACAATGGTTGTTTATTATTTTTTCATTTAAAAGGGGTTGGAAATAAATTGCTAATATGAAAATAAGGGAGATACAATATAGAGATGACTATATTGCATTGGTGTGGATCTTAGTCTATTGATACAAATTTATGGTCAATTTTGTTACACTGTGTATATGTATTTCTGCTCTTGTTTAAGGTATTGTGTTTGTGCAGTTCATATAAAAATGTAATTTGTAGTTAAGAAATACAGATTAATAGTCATTATAATAGTGAAATTTGCAGTAATGTTGCTTAGGTTTTCTAAATATATAGGGACATATTTTAGTTAGATAGATAATCTTCAGCACTTCAAAGACCTACAGAATATGACATTTAAAATGTTTTAAGAACTTAGACTTTTCTTGACAGTGAGACATGTTTGCTTCTGGAAGCACTAATTACTTCAAGAGGATGATGGGCATGGAAGAGGCTCCTTACAGTGTTTGCTAGCCATTTGGGCAAGAAACTGCTGTTGCCTGGATTGCTTGTTAGTATGCTGTATGAACTGAACATGCAGGACCTACAGAAAAATGACTGCTGAACTTGCCTAAAGATGGTGAGACAGTCCTTCAGGGTTTCTCCTTCATGAAAGAGTCTGCCAGACATTCAGCAGGACACAGAAGAAAGCAACTGATGGACTTTGCCATTACAAGGCAGAACAGATCTTCAAATTTCCTGCTTCATGGAAATGTCTGCTGCAGACTATGAGCCTGTAGGCTGAAGATTGAAGCCCCAATGGTACAGAACTTCGGGTGACTGTCCAGACAGCGAGATGTCTCTGTCGATTCTAGAGTTTTTGGAAGTTGCTTATTATGTACTTCCTGTTTACTTTGGTAATATTATATCCTTCTGGCATCTTTGGTGGAGTTGAAGATAGATAGTTATAGTTTTCATTAGTTATGATAAGAGATTATTAAATTAAATATGAAACTTTAGACTCACAAAGAAATATTGTAACTGTAATTCTTGCTAGATACCTGATTTGTTATATGTAATTTTACTATGCTAAACTTAAAACCTTCCTCTTTTTTTAGAAAAGGGAGATGATGTGGTATGTCCTTCCGTATATGTGATTTTTTTTTATTGGTTAATGAATAAAACTGTTTTGGCCAATGGCTTAGTGGAGCAAAGTCATGTGGGAAATCTAGATAGAGATATAGAGAGAAAGTAGGCAGAGTCAAGGAGATGCCACGCAGCTGCTGAAGGAGAAAGATGCCACAATCAGAACTGGAAGGTAAGCCACACCCTCATGGCAATACACATATTAATAAAAATGGGTTAATTCAAGATGTAAGAGCTAGTTAGACATATACCTAAGTCATTGGCCCAAAAGATTTGTAATTAATACAGTTTCTGTGTGATCTTTTGGGGGTGGGGTCTGTGCAGCCGGGAAACAAAATAATACATTCTGGTCTTATGCCTTTTAGGTAGGTTTGGCTAGTGAGAGGCATGTGCTAAGTATTGCATCAAGGGTTCCCTTGGTGGCCCCAGGCTCCAAAGCTCCTTCTGCGGTCTCAGTGTAAACTAGACTAGGCTAATACTTGTGACCATATTCTGGGATGAATAATGCTGTCTAACCTCTTTGACCTGCGCTCACTGGGGGTTGCCCTTCTGGTTTAACTATCCCCTGACTTGCTTATTTTCTTAGCACTTTTCCATGTGATACTTGACGGTTGTTTCAAGTCTGAATTTATAGAGCCCATGAATTTGCTTATCTAGGAGAAAAGAAGAGAAGTGAATAAGGGCAGCATGACAGAAGTGTTAAGAAGAAAATAATAAAAGAAGGGCAGCTCCACTGGCTCAAGAAATCCAATTAGGTCAAATCAAACGAAATCAAAATGCCCATCGTTTTATTAAGAATGACGAGCTCAGGTGACCGAGCGCATGGCGGGGAGACAGGAAAGCAGGGAGCCCATGCAGACCCGAAAACCACATGTTTCTCCTCTGGGAGCCCTTTTAAATACCCTGTGAGAGTGGTCCTGACCCTCCTCCAATCTGACCCCTCCCTTGGAGGAGGGTCAGGACCTGGCATGCTGGGAGTTGGAGTCCAGACCAAAACAACTTCCAGATCAGGGAGGCTGGGGTGGATGCCAGGGGCTGGGGGCTATGCTCCAGAGTTAACAAGAAAAAGCTGATCTTTCTATTAGGGTAAAAAAAAAATAAATTCTGATGAAAAGACTAGAATCTCTGGCTTGGGTACAAACCTAACATTCCAGTTAAGCTGGTTCAATCACTTTGACTAAGGAACAGGCCCTAGGGAAAAAACCTACCTTAAGTTACAATAAAGAGATAGGCAGAATAATCAGTCATTTAATGAGACACTGTATTTTTCCTTCCCAGAATCCCCACTGTGGGGCAGTAGCTTAAGGGTCACAACCATGTAAGGGTTTTAAATCTGCCCACTTTTCTGAATTTGCTTGATGAAACAGGTAACAAATACTGTTGTCCTTGACCTCTTGGCCTCTTGGGTCCACCTGGAGACACCATTATTCTAGGAATAACCTCCCCCCTGCTCAGAGAAAGAATGATGACTTTTCTCTAGGGTCATTCCTCACCCTGCATCCTCACTGGATTACATTAATTCAGTGGGTTCTGAAATAGTTAAACCTGTATTCAGTCAGTGAGATACATGGAGTTTCTAACAATTAAGATTGTAATGTCTGCAAATTTTAAGGTGGCCTTATTTTTTTCTCCTGTGTAGTACTCCATTGTGTAAATATATCATATCTTCTTTATCCATTCTTTGATCAAGGAACATTTAGATTTTTTTCAGGTTCTGGCTATGACAAATAATGCTTCTATGAATATAGTTGAACACATGTCCTTGAACCTAGACAATAAAGAGGACCCTATGAAAGACACACATGGATCTCATCTACATGTGAAGTAAAAAAAAAAAAGATCTCCTGAGTAAATTGGGAGTGTGGGGATCATGAGAGAGGGTAGAGGCGGAGGGGGAAGGAAGGGAGGGGAGTGGAGAAAAATATGTAGTTCAATAAAAACAATAAAAATTATTTATGAAAGCCAAAAAAAGGATGGTAATGTCAGCTGACTTTCATTTCAAGTAAACTCTTTATTATGTATTATCCATGTATTAGCTGGAACTCTAAATTCTCTCCCTTAAGGCAATTATATGTCACTTTAAAATGATTTTTTTTTTTTTTAGGAATGTCTTCTCACTTCACTGACTCTTGCTTTTGTGCTGGTTTTACTGAATTCCCTAGGGACTTGGAACCTGTTGTCTGTGAGAATCCGAATCCTTGGGGAGCACTTTGTGACTGCCTTTGTGACCTCATTAATAATCTTTCTTTGCTCTTCTTCCTGCTGATGGGGCACTAATGTCTTAAGTTGAATCATCTGTCATTTGGAAAATGTACCTTTCCCAAAGGGGGGTCAGATTTGGAGGAAAAAGTAGGGAGATATGAAACAGCAAACAAAAACAAATGACTTCCTATGGTACTATAAATAAGCAAACCTGTATCAAGTGAGTAATTTTTATTTCTTTCTTGACTAAGGAATCTAACTAATTTTCTATGTCATTTAGTCTCTTAATTGTCTTAAGGACTCCAGGGATTCCCCATAGCTCTGCATCATGTTAAGTCGGGAAATCTGAGTCTCCCGCTGTGCTTTGGTGAAGGACGATGGCTGTCTTTTTGAAGAGATGTCAGATTGTTCTTTCCTTTATGTTGTTGCTTTATGAAGGTGTTAAAAAAATGCCACTCTAAAAGATGGGACTGGAAAATTGTTTAGTTAAATAGTGCGTGACAGATGCCCATGAATTCTTCACACACATTACAGTTTCACTGTAATAATGTGCCATCATCCTGAATAGATTACACTTCAGATGCCGGAGTGTTTACCCAGAATAATGCAGCAACATTATAGGGTGGGCTTGGGCATCCCTCCCCTCCAACGTCCAACAGGATCAAATGCTTCAGTGCACACTCTGATTTTATTACCCCTTCATTTCCCTGGACCAGCAAACAGGGAATTCAAGATGAAGCCAGACAATGAGGAGCAGAATCTTCATTGAGATCTGAAGGCTGAGTTAGTGTTAGAAAATGGCTGACTTTTGGTCTTTGCACTTCGTGTGCAGGAATAGTAAATGTGCTTGACAAGAAATATAATAGTTAAGGAGCAGAATACTAAAACCAGAGGGTAGGAGATGTTTTTTCAGATTATATAATGACTTACTAGTGTTTTCCTGTGGGCATATGGAGGCAGGGGTTTTAATAGGGCAGGAGTTTACCATTTACTTCTGCATGGAGGCACTTTCCAGTTATCAAAGCAAACTCAGTTGAGATTTCACCTTATTTCACAGAAATAATATCATGGCTTAGGCTTATTGTCAGGGTCTACGGGACTGAACCTGCATGATCCTTGTGAGATCTTAGAACCCTGGAAAGTCTGACACACGTCAGACTTCCTTGGGAGACCCTAAGCTTTTGTGCTTCAATTTATTCAACACATCCGTAAGAGAGAAAATGTGGTATTTGTCTTTCTGGGTTGGGTTTCCTCCCTCAAAATGATTATTTTCAGCTTCACCCATTTACCTGTGAATTTCATTTTTTCTTTACAGCTGAATAGAATTCCGTTGTAGGAAGCTGGTAAGGTTATTTAGTAGTTAAGGGCTCATACTATTTTTGCAGAAGACTTAAATTTAGTTCTCTGTACCCATGCCAGATAGCTCATAACCTCCTACAACTCGAGCTCCAATGTTTCAGATGTCCCATTCTGGAGTCTATGGACATCATCACTCATGTGTACATATGTACACACACATACACACACACACACACATTTAAAGACTAAAATAAATCTTAAAACTCCTTGTGTGTATTTACCACGTTTTTATTATCCATTCATTCATTGATGGGCATCTGAAAGCAAGCTTCTCAGATGAAGGTTCAGAGCAGCCCAGACCAGTGCCCATAAGTTGAGGTATACACCTTATGTTTTCTCTACAAGTTTCAGGGTACCAAGTTTTATCTTGAGGCCACTGACACATTTGTAGTTGAGTTTTGTGTAAGGTGACAAAAATGATCTCCTTTCATTTTCTCCATGTTGAAATACAGTTCTCCTAATACTATTTGCTGAAGATGTCTTTTTTCCAATGCATGTTTTTTGCATCTTTATAAAAACTCAGGCTACTGTAGTTCTGTGGATTTGTATCTGGGTTCTTTATTTTATTTCGCTGGCCTATGTTTCTGTGCCAGGACCATGCTGTATTTATTATTATGGTTCTGTAGTATAATATGAAATCAGGTGTGGTGATACATCTTACAGTATTTTGTTTGTTTTGAATTGCTTTGACTATCCTTGTTCTTGCCTGACTCCATATATTTTTTATTGTTTATTTTTCTTTGTCTGTGAAAACGACATTAGAATTTTGGTTGGGGTTGTATGGAATTGCAAATTGCTTTTTGTAGGGTAGTCGTTCCTGTAAGATTAATTCTTCAGATCCGTGAGCCTGGCCAGTCTCTGTATCTCAAGTGTCTCCAATGTGGATGACTACTGAATTATTTCCAGCTTTTGGCTATTGTGAATAATGCTTGGATATTTGTTTTCATTTCTTTGTGGTACCGGACAGGATGGTAATTCTATGATTATCATTGTTGGAAAGCCTGCAACTGTTTTGTACAACAGCTGCCCTATTTTAAACTCCTGCAAACTAAGTGTGAGGGTTAGAATTTCCCCAGCAATGATTATTTTCTATTGATTGTTATCAACACCATCATAGTGTAAGTAACATAGTACCTCATTACAGCTTTTCATTATTCACTTTCCCTGACAATGATGCTGAGTATTTTTCATTATCTCTGACTTTATATTGTATTATGAAATTGAAAAACATGTCTTCTAACCTGGCCTTTCTTTATTAAGATTATTTTGGCTCTAGATTTGCCTCTTATAATTCTGGATCCCTTATGATTCTGCATGAATTTGAAGGTTGACTTTTCTGTTTCAATAAGATCATTATAATAGATATTAGATGAAATATGTAGATAACTGAGCAATTTTAATGTCTTAATTTTAAATCTTATAACCTAATAGCATGAGTGTCTTTGCTTTATTGGGGCTTTCTTTAATTTCTTTGGCAATATTTTAAAGTGTTCAGTGTACAAGTCTTTCATTTCCATAACTAAATTTGATTCTAGATTTTTTTTAGCATTTGAGATACTAATTGCAAATGGAAGTAATTTATTTTTAAAAGGTAAATTAAATTCAAATGTTCACCTTTGGCATTATTATGAAGCTGTCTGCAGCTTAGTTCACACTTGCTATAATAGCATGACTCTCTTGTCACTGGGGTAGAAAGTTTTTCATTTCTTCACCTTTTATTATTATGCTTTAACTTCCACAATTATCTAATAGAATGCATAGTTAATAACTGAGAAATGCATCTATTTTCTGCCATAACAACTGACATAGTGCTAACATATTTAATGTAGGATTTTGTATAGGCAGGAAGACCAAAGTTGCAGCAGTGCATTCTACAGGAGTGATGAGTTCCATGTTTCTGCATTATATATCTGGGCTGTAAGCAGGCAGTCACTGAAACTTATTCTTAAAAAAAATGTCTTGCTAGTTCAGTATAAGACAAGGTCATTAGGATTCCATGCTTTAGATTAACAGAGCTTTGTATATGGCTGCGATGGTTTGAATGAGAATGCCTGCCATAGGCTTCTATATTTAAATGCTTGATCTTCAGTTGGTGAAACTGCTTGGGAAGGATTAGGAGGAGTGACCTTATCAGAGGAGGTGTGCCACTTTGGCAGGCTTAGGGGTTTCAAAACCCCAAGTCATTCCCACTTGTCTCTCCCTACCTTTCTCTGTCACCTCACTCTCTACCTTTTGCTTGTGGATCAGATGTGAGCTCTCAGATACTGTTTCAATGTCATGTGTGTCTGTCTGCTGCTATGTTTCCTGTCATGATGGCTATGGACTCTAACCCTCTGGAACTGTGAGCCCAAAAATTAAATGCTTTATTTTATAAGTTGACATGGTTAAAGTGTTTTGTTCCAGCAGTAGAAAAACAGGCTATGAGATTCAAAATTAAAGAGCTTGGGAGAGTCAGTGATTTCATTGATCCACTTCTGTTATTTACACTGATAAGCTTATGAATCATTGAACAGTAGAAACACAAAATGCATATAAATTTTTAGAATGAAAATTAAAGTTTATCAAAGTAGCTATATAAAGTTTTTAGGTCCCATAGCTGATTCTGTAAACTAATGGAGTGGTCCCCATGCAACTTCAATATCTGTTGAATGGATATGTTCATATTTTCTGTTTTTCCTTTGAGTCACAAAGAAGAAATTTAGAACTCCATTAATAGGTTTTAAGAAATATTGCTTTGCATTCAAGCTAGGAAATAAGGATGATGTTACTCAGAGAAGGGACTGCATTGTCCCTCCACAGCTTCTTCTATCATCCTCTGCTCTCGTTGTGATGGGATTGAAGGGTTGGCTTACTCTTCACATTTGACTCCATGGAACAGGCCTCAGGAGGATGCTATTCTGACAAAGGATGGTATACTGTATATAATTCAATCATTTCTATATTGATAGCTAAGCAAGGAAAGTTGGTGTCTTACCCGTCTTGTGACTCAGCAGAATTTCTACACTGTTTGCATATGTGTATATATCTGCATGTATATGTGTTTAATGCATATGTGTACATGATATACATTTATGCATGTGCATATAATATATCTGTACATATAACATGCATATGTATTGTGTATGTGCTATATACTGTATGTGTGTACATATATAATGTATACAAAATACGTATGTGCATGTGTATCTATGAGTATTGTGTGCTTTCTGTTAATCATGGAGCTTCTTCTATATTCTCCAATCTAAACTTCCAAATGAAGTTTATCATTCTGTCTCATTTAAAATTGTTATATTTCATTAGTGTCTATGACATCTTTACAAATGATTTCTTAAGTTTTTTTTTAATTCAAATAAAAACATTTTGTGTCAGCGATGACCACACCAACTGGTTATCTGGGTGCCAAAGGGTCAGCCCTAGAAACATATATACAAGTATCATTATATGGACTGATCAGGTTATATTTAGGAATATATATGTATACACATATATGCATGCAATAACAATTAATGAAAAAAAGACCATGAATTTAAGGGACAGCAAGGAGAGGTATATGAAAGGCTCAAAGGGAGCAAAAGGAAAGGAGAAATATAATTATAATGCAAAAATGAAAATGTGGATAAATTGTTTAAAAAAAATCTAAAAGACACTTTACATGCATGTATCACACACTCCATACATAATTGTGAAATGTTTTTAGGGGTTTTCTTTATTTTCTCTCATTCTTTGCTGCTCCCTGATTTGGTTGAACATCAGCAAAATTGTATGGGAATTGTTTCCCCCATTATTCACCCTACATCATTAGATTACTTCAAATAATCATAGTTAAAATAAAAACCAAAATTATTAGAGAGTATTTCATTTTGAGGGTTTCTCAGAACAATGACCACTTGTTATACTCAGGGAGGGTTCAAGAGCTAAAATGGACCCAAGTCAGTCAGTTAGGAAATAATGGTTGTTGAGCTGTTTACATCAACAATGAGAAGGTGGAACTGGGCTGGAGAAAGGCAGGAGATAAGGTAGAAAGAGAGAGTGACGCCTATAGCTGAGGCAGGCAGCCTAGGACTCCACCAGCATTCCTTTTTCAGCTGTCTGGCTGACATCAGTACAGGATTCAGGATGAGAATGCCCAGTTGCTCAGGCCTAAGCTGGAGCCAATCTCGCTGGTGTCAAGAAGAAAGAATTAAGAGGAAGTACCAACTCTTCCAACTTCTATCCTGGGAGAAAGAGCCATAAAGAAGATGAATGCCTCCCATGAAAACCTCGATCAGGCCATTCTTCAAACCAAGAATATTTGAACCACCTACTAAAAGTGTGAGCTGTTTCTCCAGACCACCTTTTAACTGGATTAGCCCCACATATCTCTTCTACTATGAAAGTAAGTACTCCTGTCTAGTGTATTCAGCTATTTCTTCCCATGGTCTTTCTTGTGGTTTACCAGCTTTTTCTTTATGTTGTAAGGGTCACCTGGATATGCTTTTGGCACCAGAAACTAAAGCTTTCTTGAGGCAACAAACTGTGCATTCATTTCCTCCCCTACCCTCTGGCATGTGTGCTTTCTTAACCACCCAGGGCATCTCTTGCTTTCTATTTATCAGGTCAGCATACTTCCAAGACCAGAGTAGGTTCATAAGCATCTCAATTTTTCCCTGACTTAGTGGGTTTTGGTGCCATTAAAAGAATTATCCAGGTACTGAAGATGATTCTTCATAATGCAGTGTCGGGGACCATCGCCCCAACATAGAAACTGGTGTTTTTCCCTGTATGTGTTCCCGGAGGCGCGAGGAAGAAACAGGCTTTCACACCATCACCGTTCAAAGGCCGCTTCGGACTTCTTTCTCCTTTACAGCATGACCTTGTCTTTATTGTCTCTCCCAAGCCATTCATGCTCTGAATCCTCCCCCAACTCTTGAGGAATTTTCTATTCATATTCCTTTTCTGGGGCACCTCCCCACAGCACACACACACACCTGCATTCCTTTACCAGCTTTGGAGTTAGCAACTTCTCATCGAGCAATCTACAAGTGAAAAGGGAGGCTGGAGCCAAATTCTTATCTATTGTCTTTCTAAATTGTTAGCTTTCAGCTACCAAGTTGCATGGCATCCTCAGGCTGGCAGATATCAGAGCCCACATTCCATTCTCCTATATTAAATTTAATAACCCTGTGCTTTTTGCTACAGGACAGAAATGACCACGCCTGTTTTAGACAAAGCAATCTACCTTTACCCAAATTTTCCCGTCATCGGAAAACAAGCATCCTTGGACTGTGACCTGTCTTAGGTTTTGGGAAAGAAGACACTTTATATCCGTCATTGACTGCTGGTCTCTGTAAAGAAAAGGTGAATTAGTAAAACAAATATATCATTAGGCTCTGTGTCTTGATAGCCAGACCTTTTTGTCAGGCACCATCATAATGCTTTATGAGTAAGTATGCTCCCAAAGACTATAGTCTCCTGTATTAAAGGACAGTAGAATTGCCCAAGTTGAAAATTGCTTTTCTC
>JAQHUG010000402.1:1374675-1386664 GCA_028555095.1 Dicrostonyx torquatus | reverse complement strand
ATATTGTTTTAACACACTGTAAACAATTTATAGGATTTTTCCCACCTGAATCTATCTTTACTGTATATCTCTCTTTTCCTGACCACATGAGTCTTTAATTTGCTAAGCAATATGGCTAGGATTAACATCATGGCTTGGATGGCTGGATCCACCCCATTCCTTAGCTTTCTGAGAGTCTAGCTTCATGGCAGAGGTACTGGCAGGAGCCAATTTTATTACCACAACCCATGGAGTTTCAAGGTCCCTGCCACCACCAAGAAGCATGCTGTTGGCTATTCATAAAAGCCTTTTAAGTGTTTGGTGGTTTGGCATCTTAAAAGAGCTGCAAGAATTTTGCAGCTAAAGCTGAGTCAGGAAGCCTCTCTTAAATGAGACGTGCTTGCCTCTAGCAAAGAGAGCTCACCTGAGATAGTGTTGCTAACAAGAAGTCATGCTTAACTCTGCTCTTATATGTCTAAAATTACTTCTCAATCTCAGGTTTTATGTGGATATAGCTGTCCACATGGCCAGCTAGCTCAGGGTCATAGGTTGCGGTCCACATTGGGCACCAGATGAAGATGGAAGCTACAAAATAATCCCACACTAGCTCAGCATTGAGTATAATAAATGGTTATTTATTTAGGTGTAGACTTACAGATCACAGTCCTTTGCATGAATGGGGAACAAGAACCAAATCTAGAAGCTGGGGGAGAGAAAGCAAGTGAATGCTTTTTGTTGGCATTTATAGTATAAGAGGTCATGCCCAAGTGGGCTGGTATCTTAAAGGCTACTGTCTGAAGAAATTCCTTCAGCAAGTATTATTCTATTGTATGGATGAATAACCATGACTTACTTAACTATGACTCATATTTAGTTTTTTTTATTGTTGTTATTATATAGATAAGGATACTGTAAACACAAGAGGTTGTAAATATTTGTATACATTTCTCAACATATACTAAGGTGAATTTCTAGAAAAAATGAGTGAATATTTTTAATATTTGTATGGACTAAGATTTTTTTGTTTGAGAGTGGTGTGATGGATTGACAAGAGACAAGAAATGAACACGAGGAGGCATCATGTGAGGAGAAAGGCCTACTAGCTGAGATGTGGTGAGGCTAAGGATCAGCAATGCTCACCTCTATAATGTTGCTGAGGCTGCAGGATCAAAAGTGCCTCTCTCTTACCATGTTACCTTACTGCTTAGATTATCATAGTATAAGAGTATTGAAAGGTAGACAGCATAAAGTGACCCTAGATGCTTTAAGAACAGCTGACTGAGCATGCCTGCATGGAGAAGGTACTTGTCTAGGTCACAGCACTTGGTCTTGTTCCCATTGAATATGACAGGGAGGGCCACCAGGCCCTATCTCTATAGTCTGATCTCTACCACCTCTATTATTCTCTTAAATTGGCAAGGGTCCTAGGAACAGTCAAAGAGTCTTTCAGGGCCATGTTGCTTCTCTGTGTTTTTTCCTGAGGGATGGTACAATATTAGTACATTTAAGCAAAGAACATTCAGAAATTATAAAGATTACAGAAATATGGAAAAAGAATAAAAATATTGGGGCAGTCTTTGCTAACTGTTCAGTTGGCAAACATTGTCACAGAAATCATTATTGGTGATAGCTGATACCTGCTGTGAATTGATCACCCAGCATGTGTCAGGGTCCCAGTGTCTTCAAATTAGCAAAGCTGAAACAGTTATCCCAGGATCTCTCTGAGAGTCAAAGAAGCATCAAAGGTAGAGCTTCACCTCAGTGGTTCTCAGTACCAGTAGTTCTCAGCATTCTCCTACCCATATATATTCTTTCACCATGACATTTTTCTACCACCACACCCAAGGGATGTTTTGGTTGAGACTTCAAGCCCAAAGAATTGAACCCTTGACAGAATTTTTTAAATGGTATGTATAATTTTTATAGGCACTTTCCTTGTGTGTTGCTATTTTCTAGAAAATTCTGAAGGAGATCATAAATGATTTTTTCCCTCAAAATACTTCCTAGTGTTAGATGATTTCATTCAGGCTTTATTGTGACTTTATGTTTGGTTACTTTTTCTCATAAAAGGGAACGAAAAACCTATTCTTTTCTAAGTATTTTTTATTGCTGTTGTTGTTGAAGAAGAAATCCAATGGCTTGAAGAAATCTGGTTTCCAGACAATTGATATCCTCTACTTCTGTCAACTGACCTCCTCAAGCACTACTGAGGTTCTGCCTTCATGAACCTTCTATTGTTTATGAGTAGAGAATCAACATACATTGAACTCTGCCTTCATAAACCACCTATTTTTCATGGGTAGAGGATCAGTGTAAATGAACAGAGAATATGGCTTGAGAGAACCTGTAGAAATCATAAGGTATCATCACGGATTCACATAGATTTATTACCTCATGAATAGGTACCAAAATAATAGGCTCACTTATTTTAACTAAGTATTTTATTTTTATTGTTTCAAAGAAGCCCAGTTCAAAAGAATGAGGAGACAATCACAATATGGAAGTAAGTTACCTGCTCAAGAGCCCCATGAAAGACTTTATTAAAGTAGATATACAGAAAGCAAATAAGCATAAGGAGATATGGTCACTATCACATATAACATGGGGCTTACAACTCAGAATAATACATTGTTACTGCTCACCTACCAGAATGGTCAAAATCAAATTCACCAAAAATACCAAAATGCTGGAGAGGATGGGAGCCATAAGAGCATCCATCTACAACTGATGTGAAATGAAAACAGAACATCACATTATAGGACAGTTGGGTAGTTTCTTCCAATGTTCAGCACATGCCCAACTAATCTGATGGTTGTGTGTTGCAGGATATTGGATCACACTGTGTGACGATGTCTCTGTTTAACCTAACCTGCCTAAGAAACCTTCTGATTGGTTTAATAAAGAACTGAATGAGTAACAACTAGGCAGGAGAGGATAGGCAGGACTTACGGGGAGAAAGAACTTGGGGGAAGAATCATAGAGTGGAGATTCACCAGTGAGATGTGAGAGAAGCTGTACATACAGTATGAAGGACAGGTAATGAGCCACGTGGAAGAATGTTGATTATTATAAACAGGTTAATTTAAGTTATAAAGGCTAGTTGGGAATGAGTCTAAGCTAGAGTCAAGCTTTCACATTTAATTAAGAAGTCTCCATGTCACTATTTGGGAACTAGTGGTAAAAAATAACCCATCTACAATTGTGTCTTTGCTATTTACTCAAATGAACTAAAAACTTACGACCACATGAAAACCTATGTGGCGGTATTTATAGCATCTGTATTCACACCTACACAAAGGCAATGACACTCAAGCATCCAGAATGTTCTTCAGCAACTGAATGGACACACTCTGCTTAAATCCAGAGAGTGAAATGACTTTTAGTGCTAAAAAGAAATGGGCTTTTAGACTACAAGAAGACATAGGAAAGCTTAGAAGCACATTGATAACAGAAAGATGCCCAAAGTGGCTGCATACAGTATGAGTCCAACTATAAAGCACTGTGCAAAAGGCAAACAGATGCAAGGCAGAGATAAGTGGTTGCTAGGAGAGGAGAGGGAGAGATGAATAGGTGGAGTGACAGGCTTTAAGAGCAGTGAAACCACTTTCTATGAGGCCCAACTGCTGGAAGCTACATTTGCCAGAACCCATGGAATGCATGACACAGAAAGTGAACACTAATGCAAACAGTGAACTTTGATATATAATGAGTTATTAATGTAGATTCATTTATTATGACACATTTGCTGCACTGCTGGGGAATATTGATAGTGGTAAAAGTTATGCATGGGTAGGGCAGGAAGGGTGTGTGGAAATTTAAACCTAATTTTGTTATGAATGTAAAATTGTCCTTAAAATTACACTAACTAGGCCAATAAACAGCTGTTTGTGTTTATACTTAGATGACCACACACACACACACACACACACACACACTGTCCTGATTATATCAGCAAGAAGCATTAATTATGCCCAGTTTTTGCTTTTGGTGATGCCAAGGCTCTATTTATTACATTAACTGAGCACTTGTAGTACATTTTGCTTTTTGCACCATTCTGTAACTAACTGCTAAGGGTGCCTAGAGAAGTGGTTGATTTATATATGTTAATAGATTAGTTTGTATGCTTCCCTCTCCATTCATAATTTATAGCCTTAATGGTGGTATTTAGAGATGGGTCCTTTAAGAAATCATTAGAGTCAAGTATCCAAGGATGGAACTGGTGCCTTGTATGAAGAGATCCAGAGATGGATGATTTTACTTTCTCCACCATGTGAATAAATCCAGTGTCACAGATAAGAAAAGTTGGACACAAGGTGAGAGTTAAATCTCTCATGTCAATTGAAAACAAAAATGTGGTAATTTCGGGAGGATAGAACAGTTTTGGAAAGAGAGACATATTAGGGTGGTTTGAATTGGAAGAGCCCTCATAGGCTCACATGATTGAATACTTGATCTCTAGTTGGTGGAGCTATTTGGGGAGGATTAGGAGGATGTGGCCTTGTTGGAGGAGGTGTGCCACTGGGGGCAGACTTTGAGGTTTCAAAAGCCCATATCATTCCCAGTTTTCTCACTTTCTGTCTGCATCATGGTTGTATCTCAAGATGTGAGCTCCCAGCGACTGCTCCAGCACCGTGCCTGCCTGCTTGCTGCCATACTCCCTGCCACGATGATCATAGACTCTATGTAAATCCACGTAAATGTTTTATAAGTTGGCTTGGCCATGGTGTTTTATCACAGCTCCTGTCAAGAGCTGTCTCCATTCTTTCCTAGCATGACATGCATCAAATACATAGACAGCTGCTTGTAGAGTAGTGTGGGCAGGCTGGGAAGCGATATGTTGTTGACAGAGTTTTCTGTCCCAACCGGTCCTGATGCTGCCTGGTTCTGGCAATTGTAAAGTCTCAAAGAAATTACTCAGAGGTCTACATTAACTATAAACTGATTGGCCCATTATCTCAGGCTTCTTATTAACTCTTAGTACTTATATTAGCCCATTATTCTTATCTGTGTTAGCCACATGGCTTGGTACCTTTTTCAGCGAGGCAGTCACATCTTGCATCTTCTGTGGCAGGCTCACAACAGCAGAGCAATGGGCTTTTCTCTTCCCAGAATTCTCCTGTTCTCCTTGACAGGTCCCAGTGAAATTCAGGCATGAAAAAAAGGGAAAATAATATCAACAAGTAGCAGGCTTTTCTCATCATGTGACAGATGTGGAGTGAGCCAGGGCACTAAAAGACAGAAGGACACTCATTGATATGCTGTGGTTGCTGTACTGAATTTCCTCAAACCTGGTACCTTAAAACAACACAGGGTTGCTACCTTATAGTTCTGGAGGTAAAAAGCCAAGACAGATATTTCTGATCCCAAGTTAAGGTCTGGCTAAACTGCATCTCTACCAAAGGCTCAGGGGAAAATATGGATTCCTTCTTCTAACTATAGGGATTGTCCACACTTCTGGTGTTTTAGTTGCGGTTATTTAGAGGAACAGAACTTATGGAATGAATCTATTTTAAAAGGGTATTTATTAGAGTGGCTTCCAAGCTAGGGCCATCGAGTCCAACAATGGCTCTCTTTAGCTGGAAAAGCCAAGAATCAGGTAGTTGTTTAGTTCATGAGACTGGATATCTTAGCTTGTCTTCAGTCTATGTTGGAATCCTCCAGAAGCAGGTTCTAATTGCAGTGACTGTTTTAGTATCAGCAGAGATGAACTGGCCAGTGAGAGTGAGGACAAGCAAGAAAGAAAGCAAAAGTTTTCTTTTTCCATGTCCTTTTATGTAGGCTGACACTAGAAAGTGTGGCCAAGACCAAGGGTGGATCTTCTGACCTCAATTAAATCTAGATTTAGGTGGTCATCTCATACAGTTGATTCAATTAAGGAAATACCAGTGGGTATGCCTAGCTGCTTAGGTTTAAGTAGGTTCTAGATGCAATCAACTTGACAACCAAGGTTAGCTATCACATGGATAGCTAATCACTTTGACCTCTGTTTCTGTCTCATGTTTACTTTTTATTTTTTCTCGTCCCTCTTTCCATAACCTTTGTGATTTCACTGGTGTCTCTAGATAACCATAGAAAATCTCAAGTCATTAATTTAGTTCCTTTGCAAAGGCCCTTTTGCTATGTAGAGTGAAACACTTGCAGGTTTGGGTATTAGAAATATATTTTGGGGACACATTTGCTTACTTTCCACAAATACCAAACTTATTTGAGGTTTTGGGGATTGCAAACATTAGAAATGTACTCACATGAAACCCAGGCCAAGGTTTGCTCCATAGCTTATGTGTCAGATAATTGGAAAAGGAGACAAAATAAAATAGGACAGCGGGTTTCATATTAAAGATAAAAAAGATCAATAAAAACACCAAGTGAAAGACACTGGAAATTTGAGGCTTTTTTGTTTCTTTATTATCTTTCTTTTTTTCATTTTCAAGAAAGGTTTCTCTGTGTGTAGCCCTGACTGTCCTAGAACTCACTCTGTAGAGCAGGCTGGCCTTAAACTTAGTTAAGATCTGCTTGCTTCTACCTCCTGAGTGCTGGGCTCAAAGACATACTAACCAGCTAAAAATTTAGAGGTTTTATCCTAGATAAACAAGAGGCTAATAAAACTGGATTTTCCCTTGTCCCTATGAAGGGTGATTAATGATCATAAGCTTTGGATACCATAAATTACAATTTGTATAATTGGCAAGATACGTCCACCGATGCCATAGTGGCATGACTAATATAGAGGTACCCAATTACTTCCCAATAGGATTTGATTCTCTTCTACAGCAGAGAATTCATGTCTGGGTTTATAAACATAGTCAAAAGCCTCTGTCTACAAAGGACATAGACTTTAGGGCAGAATGGACCTCTGGGTGTTTCTATGTTAAATAGACATGTGTCAAACTGCCTTCAAAACACTTAACATCTATGCCTGTAGAGTGGTGCTTCTCTCAGCTTTGGTCCTGTGCACTTATTGAAGAGATTTGCAATTCACCAAATCCTGGAAAAGTGACTGTGACCTTAATGGAACTGTCTTGAAAGAGGGCTAAAAGAGTGCAGGAGTTCAAGGCTTTTACGGATGCTATTAAGCATATTTTTGGGCATGACATGGCTGTTGCACTCATGAATTTACAGGAGCTGTGGCTAACTGCAAAAGATGTGCACAAATCTGGGCTCTTTGCATTTTATCATGTATGGGGGAGGGGATCATAAGGCCTAAGCCCTCCCTTAGGGGCTATTGTCGGTTAATGGCTACTGGAGGAGGGGATGCCATGTTTTTCAGTGGTATAGCCATTCATCAGTTATCCATCTTCTGGTGTAATGCTCCTCACTCACGCTCATGCAAGCATACTCAGTGGGTGGAAAAAGGAAAAAAAAACACAAAAAGAAACACCAAAGTAGGAAAGAGTTTGACTGGAAGAAAAAGAGTCCTTTGGGTTAGAGACGGGAATTTGAAAGGGTAATGGATTTTATGTGAGAAAATGCCCCAAACTCACTGTATACATGCATGACCTTATCTAAGAATAAAATAGTGAAAATTAAAGAGTTCTGTGGAGGACATAGGAAGCTCAGCCCTGACAGTGAAGGTCCCCACTTTGATATATGCTTCCTTGATGTTTGTTCAGATGGGCAATTATCAGTGCCTCTTAGAGAAAAACAACATTAAATCTTATACATGCATTTTGATATTTTTTTTCCAATTTTGGTAGCGGGGAAGATCATAAGCATGGATATTCACTAAGGAACCACTAACTCTTGAATGCAATAGTTGTGTGGTATGAGGACAAGGAAATTATGTTGGTCAGGTGCAGGAAACACACACTTTCTCCAGGAAGCATGGTCTGTGATCATCAGAGGATGCTGCTACTGGAGTTCTTTAGGGAAGCAGTCTGTGCATAGGTGAGGAGTTCATTGGCAACTACTGTTAAACCACTGTATCCAAAGCATTATGGGATGAAACAAGCCATGATTTTTCCTCTGTATTTCTAGGTTCTCTATCGAAGGATTCAAGCAATTGCAGACAGAAAATACCTTACATTCAACAAGAGGAAGAAAATTACATCTCTACAGAACATGTACTGATCTTTCTCTTGTCTCTTCTTTTTAAATAACACACTGTAACAATTCGCATGGCATTTACATTGCAGTAGGTGCTGTAAGTCACCTAGAGATGATTTCAAGTATATGGGAGGATGCAGCTGACTTTATACAAACTCTATGCCATTGTCTGTTAGGGGCTTGAGCGTCTGCTGACTTTGGTTTGCTAGAAAGTCCTTGGACAAATCCCTCAAAGACTCTAAGTGTGACCATACTATAGGACTTCAAAACAAAGTAACTCTGACTACATGATTGTAGAATAGGACTGAATATGGATTCAGAGATTCAGAGGGAAAGGAGGTCGTAGAAAATAAGAAAAAGGGCAAATACCAAGAAGAAGAAAAAACTAAGTGAATTCATTTCCTGATGTTGTATATGGGGAGGAGGTGTGGGTTGTATTCCCGGCACCCAGCTCCCAGCCCCCAGCTGCCGGCCCGCTCAGCCGCTGGTTGCTTGCTTATGCCCGAAATAACCACATGACAATTATATTCATTTAAACTCTGCCTGGCCCATCATCACTAGCCTCTTCTTGGCTAATTCTCACATCTTAAACTAACCCATTCTAAAAGTCTGTGTGTCACCACGAGGTGGTGACTTACTGGAAAAGTCTAACCTGCATCCATCCGCAGCGGGAGCATCACGGCGACTGACCCACTTTCTTTCTTCTCAGAACTTCCATTCTGTCTACTCCGCCCACCTAAGGGCTGACCTATCTTACAAGCCAGGCAGAATCTTTATTTAACCAATGAAAGCAACAGAAATAAAGAACCCTCCTACATCCTGATGTTTTTCATACATGTTTATGAAATACAGTGATTATCAAGGAATTAACCCTGGTAGAGAGAAAGGAAATAATAAAATTGATATGGAGGTAAGATCTGTTCCTGAAATATATATAGTATAACTCAAAGGCCAAGTCTGCCAATTCAGAAAAACATGTAGTTTCCAACAAAAAGAGAGAGAGAGAAAGAAAAAGACAAATGAAACAAGTAACAGGAAACTTAGAATAACACTATGAATTTTAAAATAAAAAAGAACATATTGCTACATTTTGGAATGATTCAGTACTAAGTAAATTTAAAACAGTGTATATACTCTTCTGGGAATAACAGCCACATTCCTGACATGGTCTCCATTTCTGTTGGTTTGATTTAAATGAATAATTTCTCATTCCATGCTCCATAGGTGTGGCAGCCTTAGTTTTCAGTTAGTTCAGGAGGAGACGAAGTTTACATTAGCTGCCAGCCAACAGGAGGCAGCCAACTATGGAGGGCTGCCATGTTAACTGAAGAAAATGAAAATTCACTTTATGAAATTCTGGAAGGCCAGTGCTCCTCTACCCAGAAGGACAGGCCCAAGAGCAGTCTATTGGCAAGATAACCTTCAGAGAAGGGCACACACAGCTTTCAGCCCACTAGAAGATGTCTAATCTCTTGCTTCTTTGGAAGTAAAGTTTTAGACCTAAGGAAAATACCATTCTCCAAAGGGAAAGGGCTCTTAGAAAGGGTTCCAGCCTCCCCGCTTAGCTTCTGTGCGGCTCTTGTGGTTAGAACGAAGCATCTGGCTGTTCATTCTGTGCTCAGATGCCTTTGCTGGGAACAGGCTATGGGTGGCCCTGGTCCTGGGAGTGTTTCCTACTCTAGGGCTCCACAGAGTAGATAAACCACAAAATCAGGCTGAACTCTGAAAAACAACAGTCTTCTAGAGAGAGAGAGAGAGAGAGCTGCCAAAATGAATTTGCACAATTAACCCTATAAAGCACTTTGAAACAAGCAACTTTTTGCTTTTAGATTTTTGCATTTTTTGCCTTTGAAGTCAGCTTCCTTTGCTCAGCCCATCACAACATTCATTCTGTTTGTTGAGTTATTGCCCAACTCTAGCCTCATAAATGAAAGTCAGATAAGATGTTTACAGAAAATATATTGCAGTATCACCTTGACCTTTTGAAGGACATATTTTAGCTGATTGGGAGGGTCATGCAATCTTGTTTCTTCAGGCCCCTTTGCTATTGTTTGAACATTGGAGTATGCAGGGAAAATCATGGGGACCCAGTGAGGGAGAAAACCCTTTCCCCAGGAAGCCTATTGAGGCCTATGCTAGAAATGGAGCAAGAATTCCAGCCAAATTTGATAACCTTAGCTTTATCCTAGGAATCCACATGGTAGAAGAAAAAAGTGACTCCCAAGTTTTCCTGTGACTTGCACATGTGTGCCCCCAAATATATACACATATAAATAAATATTCGAAACAAGAATTCTGGCACAATTAATGGTTGCTTGAGGTTTTCTGCTTTTCTCGGCAAACAACCTGCAATGTATAGAAATTTCACCAGAAGTCCAGTTTTCAGGGAAAAGACACAGACTACAGTTGCTCCCAAAACTCTCATGGTTTCTGATTTTGCCTTATCAGATCATAGATCTTGGGAACCAGGTCATCAAATAAGAGAGATGGATGAGCTGGTTGCTAAGGTGAGATGTATAATCTGATAATATAAGATCATTAAAGAAAGAAGGGTATGCCATAAATCCACAACAGAACCCACATGCCAACTTTGGACTCTAAAATTGGCCTTTTAGACTGTTTTGCTTGACTCGTGTCCCTCTTGATATTTCCTAACCCTCCATGAGTCACTGAAGGCTGGTCTCTAGACAACCCCCCAAAATTCTCTCATCCATTGCCCAGAAGCAGGTTAGAAACCCCAAAAGCATTATAAAAAGTATCCCTTAACAAATCTTAATTTGTAAGGGGCACTACATCATGACTTTCAGCATAGACCCAGTGTGGACCAGCCATCTCCAAGGGCCCATTTGTGGCACACTGTCCTCAGCTGTCATGTTTAGGTCATCTGTCTCATGACTCTCTCAGTTTACTAATCTTCGTGCCAATTTGGGAGAAGGGTGGGAAATTTTTTCTTTTGGAGTACAGTCGAAAGAACAGGGAGGGGTTACATTTTCTCCATTTATTACCTCACAGCACGGCACATACCGCTGCCATTTTCCTTCCTATGTAAAATCCACCTGGACTTAATAAGAGTTCACACTTCCTCTGTTTTCCAAGCATGATATATTTGGTGCTCTTTATTTGTTAGTCCCATTACTATACCCACATTCCAGGGTGGGGTACTTAAAAACCATTGTGTCTGGTCTGTCTTATGCTGCTGTAGTGAAATACATGAGACTATTTAATTTATAAGGATCAGAACTTCATTGACTTGAGCCCCTGGAAACTGGAAATTCCCAGGGACATGGGCTTTGATGCTGCAGTGGGCTTCTTGCTGCATTATCTTTGGTGGAAAACAGAAGGGCAGGGAGAATAAAACAGCGTTAAACACCCCTTCTATAAGTGAATGCAGCCCATCCATGTTCAAATCAATCTCTTCCTTCTGCCTTCATGACCTAGTCATGCCCCACATCCTTGCATTGTGGATTTAGTTTCTAGTACTTTTATGCTATTCAAATCACCAAAAGTATGGGTTCTTGAGAAACTACCTCATATAGCAAATCATTTAGAACAGTCATGTGCTTGCCTTGGCCCAATTGTGACAAGGAAAACCAGAATAAGAGCTGCCATTTTGAGCATAAACTATGATGTGGCACAGAATGTCACAATATTAATATCCACTTGTTCACCTGCTGATCTTTTTAAAATGTAGATGATGATTCAGCAGGTATGAGGTGGGTCTGAGAGTTCACAAGTGGATCATATCTGATGTGGTAGTCCCCTCTGTTTGCTGTGAATACCATTGGTTAATAAAGACACTGCCCTGGCCTGTTGATAGGGCAGAGTAGAACTAGGCAGAGAAAACCAAATTGATTGCTGGGAGGAAGAAAGAGGAGTCAGAAGAAGCCACGGAGCCACCACTGGAGACAGACACATTGAAACTTTGCTGGTAGGCCACAACCTCGTGGTGATGCACAGATTAATGGAG
>JAQHUG010000402.1:1349805-1367681 GCA_028555095.1 Dicrostonyx torquatus | reverse complement strand
ACTGTAAACTAGTATTTCAAAACTGTCAGTTTCTAGTAGACCTGATTCGCCACGGTCTCAGCTGCCTTAATCCTGACCCTGAGCAGGGAAACAAGCGTCCAGTCCCACAAAAGCCACTGAAATGATTTATAGCTGGAGTTAGCTGGCGGCACAGACAGAAAACCCCGTTTTAAAACTGCCGCTGCAGTGTTGCTTTGCTGAGTCAGGAAATCTCTCTTAAAGGAGCTATGGCAAACCGCCAGCTGTGCTAAACTTTATATCTGTATCTAGATTTCCTTTTTAAGCCCCCTCAGGTTTTACATGGAGTCAGCCAATCATGTTGGGCAGCCAAACTGTTGTAATTAGGGGGAGAGGTGTGGGTTGTAGGTTCCCAGTGCCTGGCTCCCAAGCCCCCAGCTGCTGGCCCGCACAGCTACTGGTTGCTTGCACCCGAAATAACCACGTGAGGACGGTATTCATTTAAACTCTCTTATTAAAAAAAAAAGTTGTGCATGCTCCAATAGTGACTCTCATTGCCTCTGATGTCATAGATGTCATAGGCAATGGCATCAGGCTCTTTCAAATGCTTCTTTCCTCCCTCCTCTCCTGTGAGATAGATTAAACTGTCACCTTCAATTAATAGCAAAGCCAGACCCAGCATAAAGTAAGGCTTTCTCAAGGTCACTTCAAGCCTATGAACAGGGTAACACAAAAGCTCTGACTCCCTGTGTCTTCCATAGATTACTCAGACTACAGAAGCCATGTAACAGATCTGGGATGTGCCTGGTGTAATTAGTCCATAGGATGAGCTACAAGGAAAATGAAAATAACAACTAAAACTCCTTTCCCCCTCTCTTCATTGCTGGATTGAGAACAGATTGGGGCAGTTCCTTTTCTGTCTACAGTGTGCAGATGTTGGAAATCACTGGTCACATGGGCAGTCTGCTGAGACAGTTTAGATGACTCTTCCACTCCTCCCTACCCCATTTCTTCTCTCTTCACCATAATTTAAATTTTCCATAGTCTTAAAATAGCAGCGTGGGATGCTGCAATGTACTAATTCATAAGTGCCAATTTTCTTCTTGTAAATTGCTCTAGATACTAATTGGATCCTAACTGTGCCCAAATGATTTTTGCTAAAAGCTGTTGCACCTGATTCCTGGGGATTGCTCGGGGTTCATTTACATGTTGTTGAGATGGGAGAGAGCTCAAGAAGGCCCAGTCTACTGCCAGATTCAGCCACCTGCAGTTGCCGTAGTGGGTACTGTGGACAGCTTCCAATTGCTTGTTTGTCCACCCCTCCCTCAGTTGTTCCCCTTTACAGACTTCTTCCCATTCTGTTGGTGTTGGAGGTTGGAGAGTGAATGGAGTCGTACCGTTAAGTTTTCAGCATAAATTAAGACACTGTGACCTACAGCTACAATGGTAGGTGACGTCTGTTTCATCATCCACACACAGAAAGATGCTTTGGCAAGCTGGATGATCACTTAGCTGCTGGTGTAACCAGTTAAAGAGATAACATTAAATGAAGTCACCGCTGTGTGCTCTAATTCAATGTTATCAGTGTTCTTACAGGAAGCAGCAATTAAAACAGGGGCAAATATGGCAGGACATACAAGGAGAAGACCGTATACCTGCTGAGGACAAGCATCACTTAAGATGCAAGGGGAAGATAGTATACCTGCAGAAACTCTAATCTTACATGCTCAGTCTTCAGAACTGATAGTAATGAGAGTAAGTTTCTAAGCTCAATATATTATATGTTGCTATTCGCCTTGTAAAGCAAGTGCAAGCCCTGTGCCTGTAGCCCATATCCTGGCATGAACATGCTGCTATCCTTGATTCATTGTTTGAGTCATCTGTACACCATTCCCACATTTTATACTATTTGTCACTGTCATGCCCCCCCAAAGACACAGAGCAACACAGTGGGTCTCAACTAAGCAACCATGAGTTCTGTACTAGTGAGGCATAGCTGTATTAGTATGGCAGAAATTATCCACCAGCCTTCATAGCTGTATTAATGAAAACAAACAACTTTGTGATGCTGGTGTTTTGTGGGTGTAAAATAATCCCTATGGAAACCACAGCACAATGGAGAGAGGAAGTGGAAGTTTCCTGCCCTGACCACCCAGTCCCAAATAAACAACTCAGAGGCTGAATATGAATTATAAATACTCAGTCAATAGCTCAGGCTTTTTAGTAACTAGCTCTTACATTTTTAAGCTAACCCATATTCCTTATTTACACTCTACCATGTTGTGGTACCTTTATTAACATGGCACATTCATTTCCTGCTCCCTCTGCATCTGGCTGACATCTCCTGACTCTGCCCTTTTCCTTTCAGAAGTCTCTGGGTCAGGCTGTTTCACTCAATCTCTTCCTGTCCAGCTAACAGCCAACCAGCACTTTTTTTTTTTATTAACAACGAGGGCAATGCACATTTATCATGTACAAAGATTGTTTCACAGCAGGATATCTGATAGCTTCTAGTTGAATCATGAGCTATGAAGGCTTCCCTAAGAGGAAAAAGCGGAAGTTTTTGTACCATGCATGCGTAACTGGTCAAGTGCAAGCAGAGGGATGAGCATAGTAAGACATTTCCGTGGTACAACTGGAGAAACACAGTCCAAGACATGGCATTCCATAGTCTAATCAGAGACTTGGTCAACAGGGTGAGGTCACCAGGTGAGGTGACTCTCCTGTGGTCATCAGGTGAGGTAGACCCTCGTTTGGCTATCAAGTGGGGTGGCCCTCCTTTGGAGGAGCAGAGTGTTGCTTAGGTCTAAGTGTACATAGCAGTTCACATACAGGGCAGATGGTCTCCTCTGGACCTCCTGTTCGCTATTACCAAGGTGTCTTAGGGTTACTATTGTTGCATGTAACACCATAGCAGAAAGTAGCTTGAGGAAAAAAAGGATTTACTTGACTTATACTTCCATATTGCCGTTCACCATCAATGGAAGTCAGGACAGGAACTCCAGCAGACCAGGAACCTGGAGGGGGGAGGTAACATAGAGGACATGGAAAATTGCTACTTAATGGCCTGCTCCTCATATCTTGTTCAGTCTGCTTTCTTATAAGACCCAGGACAATCAGCCCAGGGATTGCACCACCCACAACGAAGTGGGCCCTCCACTATCAGTCACTAATTAAGAAAATGCTCTGCAGGCTTGCCTACAGCATGATCTCATGGAGGCATTTTCTTAATTGACCTTTCCTCCTCTCAGAAGACTAGTTTGTGTCAAATTGACCTGAAACTACTCAGAATTCAGATAAATCACTGTTAGGGACAGAACCTCTGGCCTCCTAGGGAAAAAGGTGCCGTGGGCAGGGATGCTTTCTGGTTTTGCCTTTTTCTTTATTAGTCTGCCTTTAAATTTAGCATGTGTTTATTATTGATAACAATGGAAATCTTGCATTTCTGCTATCTGGTAAATGTATGCCTGGGGAAGTGAATAAATATACAAATAAATTTTGCTTTCTTGAATGGGTGTGTGTGTGTGGGTCTTCCTAGATTCTAATAGTAAAGGTCCAGCTCTCTTGTTAAGGATATCCATGTTGCTATCCTGCTGCTGGTTCTTATCAAACCAAGCATTTCTCGTTAATCGATGTTGGGACTCAGTAGGACCTGCCCTTGAAACTGCTGTTGGAGGCTGTTGAAGGAGGCTGCTTGTTTGTTTCCCGGCTGCCAAGCCCCATCCAGCCCCAAAATAATCACACAGAAACTATATTATTTAAATCACTGCTTGGCCCATTAGCTCTAGCTTCTTATTGGCTAACTCTTACATCTTAATTTAACCCATCTTTATTAATCTGTGAATCACCACAAGGTCATGGCCTCTCAGCAAAGTTTCAGTGCATCTGTCTCCGGCAGACGCTACATGGCTTCTCCCTTATTCATTCCTTCTTCCTCCCAGCATTCAGTTTAGTTTTCCCCACTTAGCTCTGTTCTCCTATAGCTCTGCTATAGGACCAAAGCAGTTCCTTTATTAACAAATGATATTCACAACATACAGAGGGGAATCCCACATCAGGAGACCACTAGAGATAACAGTCCAAGGTATAAATATTGACAGCAATGTCTGGATAGAATCCTCCAGCACATGATGAGAATGGACAGGTAGAACTACATGAAGCCAAGAAGTTTCTGCAAAGAACTATCTACAGAGCAAAGAGACTGCCAACAGAATGAGCAGTATCAGTTGCCAGCTGTATCTTTCCAGAAGATGAATAACTAGAATCTATAAAGAACTGCAAAAAATGAACACCATAAACTCAATTCATCCCATTAATTGATGTGCAAATAAATTGAACAGAAAGTTGGCAGAAGAAAAAAATAAAATGGCCAAGTAAATGTAAAAAAAGACATTTAGCACCCTTAGCCATTTGGGAACAGAAGACAAAACATTGTGTGTCACAGTAAGGTTCCATCTTACCCCAGTCAGATTGGCTGTCATCAAGAAGCGAGGTTCAGATCCCAATGCTGACTCCAGTTCCATGGAATCCAATGCTTCTTTTGGCTTCTACAGGCTCCTGCACATACATACACATAAAATAAAATA
This sequence comes from Dicrostonyx torquatus, assembly GCA_028555095.1. Lineage (NCBI taxonomy): Eukaryota > Metazoa > Chordata > Mammalia > Rodentia > Cricetidae > Dicrostonyx > Dicrostonyx torquatus. Next base: position 1,363,137 of record JAQHUG010000402.1, on the reverse strand, counting down.
AATATGTGTGAGAAAAGAAACTGAATGAGAGCAAATGCCATTAGCTCTGGAGGGAAAGATGAAGAGCTATATATTGCTGATGGGAATGTAAGCTTGTACAGCCAGTATGAATAGTAGTGTTCCTCAAAATACCAACCAAAAAACCAAATGAACAAGAAACATAACCAACAAATCAACCAAACAAAAACACAACCGACAAACCAATCAATCAACCACACAAACAAGCAAACTAACTAAAAATCTTGAAGTTCCTTCTTCCTAGCTATACAGCTCCTGAGTATGTGTCAAAAGTAATCAGACAACCACACAGACACTTACAGACTCATTTACCACTGCTCTGCTCACAGCTACCAAGATATGCAGCCAGCCTAGATGCCCATCAGAATAAGGATGGATGAGGAAAAGGTGATAGATATCCACAATGGAGTCTAGTCAGCCATAAAGGAGAACGACATTTGTCATTTTAAGGGCAATAGATAGAACCGGAGATTGTAATGGTAAAAAAGAAAGTCAGATTCAGGAAGAAAATATCCATGTTTCCGTGTGTGTGTGTGTGTGTGTGTGTGTGTGTGTGTGTGCGTGCGCGCGCGTGCGTGCACGTTGAAATTAAAAGGGGACTATGTGGTTAGGATTGGGGTCAAAAGGGTCATGGAGGCAAGTGAATGTGAAGTGAAGAAAAGAAAGACAATACTATGAATTTTCACCTGGATACAGAGTCTAGGTTTAAATACACATGTATATGTATGCACAGACATGTATATACACATATGTGTGACATGAAAGCAAAACGAGTACAATTGATGGGCAATAAGGATGGGAGGATAGCAGGTAAGGATAAGTATAGGCAGAGCACAGTTATTTTATGTATGGAGAATAAAAATAACCAAAGAGCCATAGAGTAAGTCTGCTGAGAGAAAAAGGATAGTAGGAAGTGAATGGGCTGGATGTAGAGCCTGACTTTGTGGAAATAGCAGAGAAAATGTATAATGATCAGGAATGAAGGATGACATTCAGACATGTTTTTTTAGTCAGAGATGTGACCTTCCCTGATTTTTTTTTCAGTGCTGAAGACTGAGCCCAAGGTCTTGCATATGCTAGGTAAACATTTTCCACTGAGCTGCATCCCCTTTAAGCCCCAGAAAACTTCTCAGAGGCTTCTAGGAACCAGAGAAGCCTGTGTTAGCCTCTCTGGAGTGGATTCTCAAGGCCACATGTTATGGTGTGGACAGGAATTCAGAGGCAGCAGCCTGGTGGAAGCCCAGGAAGACCTTTCTGCCTCTAGAAAAAGGCAGAATTCTTGGGAGGAGGGAGTATGTGAACTGGTGGAGAAGCCATGGGGAACAGTGTGGTAGGTCCTAGGGAGGGGGGGTAACCCAAAACCCCAACCAGTTTTGCTTAAAATCATAGCATGTTTCTAAGCCCTTTATCACAATAATTTGCAAATGCTCTGTAAACATGAAATACTTTTACATTAAATATCCATATAGCCATTACCTAGATACTGCCATTAACATTTCATAACAGTTATTTTAAAGTCATGTATTATTCATCAGCTCTCCATCTGTTTATTAAACCACCTTAGTTTTAAAATCTGTTTCAGAGTAATTTGCACACATCAGTGCCCTTCCCTCTGAGTTCTTTGGCATTCACGTTGAAAGGAGTCAAGACAGACCTCCCCTGGATATGCCAACATGGCCAAGGATCTCTCTGACAACATGGCAATGGAGCATTACAGATGCACATGATCAGCTTCTGATTTTGAGCACAGTAACTGTGTTACCCTTAGCGAAAAGAGAAGAGCCCTTCTGATCACAGGTGGAAGCCAAGCCAGTGCTCGGTCTGCAGAGACTGTTCCACAGCAACCCTTGGATGGCCTCCCCCCCGCCCCGGGCTCCTAGTCATTTACTCCTGGATTAGCATACCTACCACCAGGTTCAACCCTTTTCCTTTGTCAAAACGAGATATGAACTGGAGTATGAATCCTTCTTTGATTTCCTCTAATTTCCCATGATTCCTGCCATATAAATATTAACTAAGGTCCTATGAAATATTAATAACAGCACTGTTCCTTTCTCCTATTTACTCACCTTTTGTTACTTTAAAGGCTCTCAGCTAGTGAATCTAAGAGGGGAGATGAAAGGGTTTTCTTTTATGACAATATCATTACTTCATGTCACTGCGACACTTTCAGTGAATGTATGGTTTTTATAAAAGTATAGAATGATGAAGCCATCCATTCCTCCATGTGTTGGTGGCACCTAGTGTATCCATACTGCATGGATTACACACCTGGTAAAGGGCTTAGTTTTCTCAGGCGTCGCATCAATTGTCAAGGTATTGAATTGCATGGGTTCGACTTACAGCTATTCAGGAGACTGAGGTAGCAAGGGGCAAACATAAAGAGACCCTGTATCCCAAAAGAAAGAGAGAGAGGGAAAACAGGAGAAATGGAGAAGAGAGAGGAAAAAGAGAGAGATAGAGAGAAGTGAGATAGAGGGGAAGGGGAGAGAAAAAGGGAGGGTGGAGAGAGAAGGAGAAGAAAAGAAGAGAGTAGGAGAGGGAGAAAGGGGAAGAGAGAGGAAGAAGGGGGAAGGGAGGAGTGACAGAGGGAGAAAGGAGTGAGAGAGAGGGGGAAGAGGGAGAGGGAGAGGGGGAAATGATGGTGGGAAGACATCGGTTGCAGTGTTCTTCCTTATTCACAATTTCTAGTTCTACAGTTTCAGTTATCTGTGTTCATCTATGGTCTGTCCACTACTCCTGGGAGGAGCACAAAAACACACTTCAAGAGCAGCTCTGTGATTTGAAGAAAATGAGGGCACAAGACTCTTGTCTTCTTGAAGTTTTCTCACAAGCTCTGAGAATTCTCCTCATTGGACTCCATTCTTGGAGCATGTTCTGACATTTATGATTATTAGTTCTTAATCTGCCTAAATTAAGACATGAAGTTCAACATTTGACATATATATTTCATTTGTATTTCACACACACACATATATATATACTTATCTATATGCATACATATTTCATATATTTGAAAAAGACATCACAAATACAGTGCCCTGTACTATTACCCATCCAGCATTTATGCCTATTCTCTGGTGATAAGGAAGAACTGCTATATTTTTTCTTTAGTTCAGTAAGTTTCATCAAAACAAAAGAACACAGTAGACTTTAAAGTATGTATTTTAGCTGGTCAAGGATGGTACACACCTTTAATACCAGCACTCAGGAGGCAGAGGGAGGTGGATTTCTGTGGGTTTGAGGCCAGTCTGGTCTACAGAGTGAGTTCCAGGATAGTCAGGATTGTACACAAAGAAATCTTGTCTTGAAAAAGAAAAAAAATCATGTATTTCATTAGAAAAATCAAATACTTATTAAACTGTGATACTTTACTTGAAGAGAATATTTTATAAACTTTGTAAATTGGCTTCTGGGATGTTGGTCAATGATTTCTTTTTGTGTGTATGTGTGTCTTTAAATAAGGTAGTGATGCTTTATTTCTGTATGCTATAAATACTGAAATTAAATTTACATGTATACATATTAGCTTCTCACTTTCAATAGCACTCAAACTCTTTAAGAGCATCCCTTTTCAATATGAGGTAACAGCAAAAACCCACCCTGTAACTCCATCAGGATTTGATGTGCTATCTCTGATCTCTCCTGGAGGGTCTTCTGTGTGGACTTTTGAAGTTGAAATAAACATGTCTTGCATTATGATATGGCATAAGGCCATGTATGAGTGGAATATGGTGGTTTAAGAGAGAATAGCCTCCATAGGTTCATGCTTTTGCATACTTAGTCCATGTCCATTTGATAAACTGGAAAAGATTAAGAGTTGTGGCTTCCTAAAGTTGGAAGAGATGTCATGGGAGTGGGTTTTGGAATTTCAAAAGCCCATACGAAGCCCAGTCTTTCTTCTCCTTTCCTCTCTGTCTGCTTATTGATAGCAGATATCAGTATGCAAAGCTCTCAGCTACTGCTCCAGCACCATGCCTGTTTGCTTCCCACTGTGATGATCATGGACTAATCCTCTGAAACTGTAAGCAAGCCCTCAACTAAGCTTCTCCTAAGAGTTCCCTTGGTTGATGGTGTCTTCACAGCGATAGGACAGTAACTAAGACAGGGGCCTAAGATTCCGAGGACAGATGTATGTGGAGATGGAAAACAGACCAAGAGACCTGGATGTGGCCAGTCTGCCCCTGGGGAAGCAGCAGGGTGAGCTCACCAAACATTGTTGGAGCAGGGCAATGTCTGGGGCAGAGTAAGTGAGTGAGGACCGAGGAACAGGCAGTGTCCTCAGCTGTGGGAGGTGGGCTGGCCACTACTGAGCACCCTCCCTTAGAGAGGTAGATCCACCCATCATCTAAGGAAGGAGCTGCTTTGAACTAGAAGTTTTTCATCCCCAACTCCGTTGAGATGTGGCTGCCAAAGCAGCAGACCGAGGACTTGGTACCCTTAACACAGAGACTCGTATCTTTCGTACAAGACTGGCATAGGCTTCCTGGGTTGCAGTGACCTGAGAGCAGGTCATTACAGGGTGGATCAGCTCTTTCTTTGCTTGCATCTCTCATTCATTTCTTTCCTGTTTTTACCATGAGTTTCTCACCAGAACTAATGGAGATGATAGTACCATGCTCTTGATTTACAAAACAATGAAGCAGATAAAATCCCTTTTCATTATAAATGACTAGCCTTAAGCATTCTGTGATGTCACCAGAACACAGACTAGAATAAAGCATTGTAGATATAGTTAACTGGTGTGCTAATGAATGAGACTGCAGAACTGAAATACAAGGCACAATGTAACTTTCTTTGTTCAATTCTACATTAAATTTTAGGAGGAATGCTACCTCCTGATATGGTCAATGTACTAAAGCCATCCGGAGTAGAGTAGCTAACAAAATGATGAAGGATTTCCTCTGTTCTTTGTTACATCAGTAAGCACTGCCTGAATTCTTCTCCTGTGCCAGCGTTGAACAACTATTTCCAAACTGTTAAACAGAATGCAAAGAGGAGAAGATGCAGACTAGCTACAAAGCTCATTCAGTACTCCTCAGAAGAGATCCATGGTGGCTTAGGCTAGTGGTGGCATAGTGGTGGCAGTCAGGATTTAACACATGGGAAGACCAGCACTACCTGTGAGTAGACTGAATAAGGGGATGGAAAGAAAGGAGAGTCAACGGAGACTTGCTCTCTTGCTGAAAGAAGAGCAATTGTTGCTATTTAGGTGAGGCTGTGGGAGGTTTTGGAGAAAGATGGCAAGTTCCTTTTTGGCAGTGTTGAACTTGTGATCTCCGTTGAACTCACAAGTAATGAAGAAAGAATTAGGTCTAAAAGTCTGGAATCTGTTTCGACAGAAAGTCAAGGTATGAGAGGGATGGGAGCGGAGAAAGGGAAGGAGGGAAAACATTTTAAGGAAATGAAAATCTGAAAAGCCTTAATTCATGATTTTGCTTCAAAATAAAATAATAATTCCAGTAATAATGATGATGACAGTAATGATTTTGATAACAATAACAACAATAATGGCTTTAGCTAGAATTTGAAGCTATGATACCAGATGTTAATATACACAACTTTTCTTACAATGGAACTATTTAAAACACCTATTAAGTAGACTCAGAGATAAATGAAAAGAACAAGTTACTTAAAAACTCATTCCCTGAGGGGTAATAAAAGTAGAACGTATAACCAGACCCATGGCAGAGGTGGACAGATGATGGAGAAGGTTTATCTGGGTAGGACGTGTCTAATGAGCTCTGAGACTGTGCCTGTGGCCCAATGTGTGCACGGGGACTCAAACAGCACCAGCCAGTTGAACTCAAGGGAACGAAGAGTATTGGGCTAATAAACAGATGAGAGCTTTGTGGAAGGTCAGTCATGTTTGTTAGGATAGTTTGGCCATGGCCCAGGGTACCATGCTTGCTGTGAGTGGGTGTGGCAGCGTCTCTTTCAACACTGATGAGTTCATGCTGTTTATGGCCATTTCTTTTGATACGACTCAGACTTTCTTCTGGTGTGAAAATGAGCCCTACTCTTTAGATTTTCTTTTACAAAAGGGATTGTGGGTGAGTGCTCAGGAATCACTAAGCCGAGGTGGGAAAAGATAGCTCAGCTTTTGCCTTGGGAGAGCCCAGGGTGAGGGCAGCAACGTAATGGCTTGCCGCATCTTCTTTTCCACAGTAGAACATCCTGGTAAGGAATGCTGAGGAACTGAGGTGATCTACTGCTTTGCCAGCCCCACAGAACTTCTCTAGAGAAAAACAGAACAGCATCCTGTTAACTTAAGGATCGGGATGATGTGAACAGCTTCTTTAGGATGTTTTGTCTCTTCATTTGGTTAATTACTAAGGCAAACCTTATCTTCCCTTCACATCAAGCCCTAAGATGCCTTGCATGCAGCTAGTCTGCTAATGAAGTATTATATTACATGGGAAAAATTAGGACTCTTTTTATAGCACAAAACTAAGTGTGCACTTTGTCAGTTGCTATTGTTCTGTCACTAATCTCAGAAAGGAGGCCACTGCCAGTCACCCCCAGCATGGAAAGCAACAATGCAATATTTTAAGGTCAATTCAGACTGTCCAAGAATGTATATCGTAAATGCTAGACAAACTAAAAACAAAAATAGGAACAAGTATAAAATTAGGAGTTTGAAGTCAGCTGAAAAACATAGAACAATTCCTAAGGAAAAAAATAAGTGGTCCAATGGTCTTAGTTGGGACCCACTTCACAACTGCAAACAAGACCTCAGTAATTGTTTTCAACTGTAACATTTCTTAGGAGTTCTACATATATGAAGCCAATGCTCATCTGAATGCAAAACCTGTCTTTGTAATTATCCAATGCCAAGCCATAGTGATTAATGAATGACACAGAGCAGAACTACCAAGATAAAGGCTGCTCAGTTTTTCCTGCAGAAAGGTTTTGGGCAATTCTACAAGGACACTGAGGTTCTCATTTAAGGCCCACTTGCAACCCAAGAGACGCCAATAAGCACTCAGTATGTGTGTGTACCGGGGCATGAAGATACAAAATTCATGAAATGCTCACAGCAATAAAACCCTCAGAACTCAGGTTTGTTAAGATCATTCACAGATAGGGCTGCACAGAAGAAGAGAGAAAACTGAAATGAACTGAAATATTGTCCTAGTCTCCTCATTCTGCTACACAAAAATGGCATCAACCCAGTAGCTTACATTAGACATGCATGTCTCACACTTCTGGGAAACCAAGGATCAGGGACTGATGATTCAGTGGCTGGTGGGATAGCTTAAATATAAGACATCTCTAAAGGTTCATATGTGATGCTTTTGAGAAGTGATTGGCTCATAAAGGCAGCAATGTCATTAATGTCCAAACTGACAGGGATATTGGAGGTGGAGTCTAGAAGGAAGTAGGTCACTGGTTTGTGTCTTGGATGGGTGTCCTGGTTTCGTTTTCTTATTGCTGTGATAAAACACCCTAACTAAAATTCACACAGGGAAGGTAAAGATTTATTCGCAGTCCCAGGTTGTAGCCGGTCATTGCAGCAAATATGCAAAAGCAGGTATAGCTAGTCACAGTCAAGAGCATGCAGAAACAAAGGCACAAATGCTGTCTGCTTCTTGCTAGCTTGTTTGCTCCCATCTACCTTTCTCCTGTCCTATACAGTCCAGGAATTCCTGCCTACTCATAGTCCCACACACTGTGCTGGGTCTTCCCACATCAAATAACAACCAAAATAATCTCCACGGACATGCTGTTAGGCCAGCTTGAGCTAAACAATTATACAATGACAACTCCAAAGTGTTTCTAGAGCATGGCAATTTGACACCTAAAATTACTGTTTTAAATGGCACGTGTTGCCATTGACTGCCTATATTCTCATCCAACCTTGTACACTTCTACCCTGCACTTTCCCAAATACAGGAAGTGAGACGGCTTCTTGGCCACATACTCCCATGATTATGTTGCCCCAACATAACCTAAAAGCATTAGAGCCAACTGATGAGGAACCTCTGAAATCATGGGCTAACATAACCCTTAGTCATTTTAAATTATGTCTCAGGTATTCTTCATCATTTATGCCCAGGCAATGCTTAAGCATTCATGGGAAGCCTGTTTATGGCGATTCTCAAGTTGTCCCTATCCTGGGAAGTCCTAGATGCTTATGCTATTATCATGCTCAAGGTTCCACTGTCTTCCTTTATGCTGTCTACCCAGCATTCTTTGGACCTTCCTCTTCGCCTTATCCTGTGTACTCCTCCAAGCAGTACTATCTTCGGGTATCTCATAACATGGTCGAAGAATCTCAAGCGTCATTGCTGTGTCCTGTAGTTTACTTCCTTCTGCAGATGGAGACGTTTTTTTAATGTCATCATTGCACAGCCTATCTCTTTGTGAGATGCCTAGAATCCCCCTGAGACATGCCATCTCAAACACATTCAGCCACTGTTCTTAGGAGCATTTATTTCATTGTCTAGGTTTTGGGATTGTAAAGAAGGCAACTCAAGACAAGTGTCTCATCTACTTGTAATTTTTGTGTTGTCGTTATGTCTCTTGCTGACCAAACCTTTTCTAGTGCATGGAATGCAGTAGCCCTTGCTATCCCTATCTGCCTCTTGATGTCTGAAATAGTTCCCTCTTTTGAACCGAGGTTTCCTCTCAGGTAGACAAAGTTGACTGGCAGAAAAATACGAAGAATTTGGAAAAGACTTGTATGTCTGTTACATCAACTTCAAGAAAGCATTTGATAACAATTGAAGGAATTTGGAAACAATGAGGTTCTATAGGTACCCAGAGAAAATCATAAGAATACTAGAACATGGCTATAAAAATACCGTTGCATCCCCCAAATTCTGTGGAGAACTAAGTGATCAATTTAAGACAATCGTAGGAGTGTTGCAGGGATGTGTCCTCTCACCACTACTCTTTAATATATTCCTGGAATTAATAATAGCAACAGCCATGGAGGATGAGGAGATAGGCATGCAGATAGGTGGTGTGCGAATCAATAACTTGCATTTCTCCAATGATACAGCACTATTTGCTCAAAGTCCAAATGAGCTGCAGGCCATGGTAGATGGAGTGGTGGAAGTCAGTGAAAACCTTGGTATGAAAGTAAACATGGAGAAGACTGAGATGCAACACACAAGGATTTTAACATTGTAATAAAGAATCAGAACCTCAAACAAACATTCAGCTTTGTCTTTGTCAGGTATTCTTACACAATGACAAGAGCTAATTTACTGGTTTTGGTCCATTTTCTTATTCATGGGTAACATGTTTATATTCGGTTCTCACATGATGGAAGCTATGAGCTGACTCTCTTGATTTTCTTTTATAAGTTGTCTCTCTTGGGTCAGTGTCATCCATGAGGTCTACTCCCTCATGGCTTAATGACTCCCAAGGTCTCTTCTCTTAGTGACAGTCACAGGAAAGATTAGAATGTCAATTTGGGAACATTGGGAGTGACAAAACATTTAGATCACAGCAGGCATTTAATATACATTTATGTAGGAGCAGATTGTTAATTTTCCTGGAACAAAGATATTTTCAAACATGAAATACATAGAAAGAAAATTCATATTTAACGAGTATACAATAGGGCAGAAAAAAACTCAGGAAATACTAGTGATAAGGGTCATAAGCAATACAGATTTTTAGAATTCTGTCATTAGAGGTTCAGTTCATGAGGTCTAGGAACATGGTCTAGGCATCTAAACTATAACATAGGTGGTTGGCAAGTTACACCTTGGAAACACCTTGGTAAGTACTTTCCAATGTCTTGGCCAGATCTCAGAGGAGTGAAGAGGGGAGGGTGAAACAATGAACTACTTCTGAGCTTTGGAAAATACAGTCAAGGAGGACAGAAATATGGTTTAATGACAAAATAGTGTTTTTCTCAAAGTTCTATACCTGTCAATATGAGGGTGATGGCTAGGTATCTGGAATCCCACACTATACAATGCAGGTAAGGACTAGTCAAAAGCTACCTGTACCCCTAGTCCTTTATGTTGACTGTCAAAGTCTCTTCTATGTTAAATCAAGTCAATGAAATTTCCAACCTGAACACTGCCCCCAAGTACTTACTTAGATACCCTATTTATAGCTCAAGGGACCCCGAAGCTATGTGAGATGTCTTGCTCAGGTTATATGAAGACTAACTTGTGCCATCATGGGCCATACTTATGACTTCCTCTTGCTACCACATGGGACCTGTTTTGGCCTTTTGGCCATAACAAAGAACATTAGTCTGCACAGCTATACTCCCAGACACAGGCTTCTGATTTCCAGGTTCCTCAGCTTTTCAAACTCATTCCTCCTTCAGAAGATTAATTATTTTCTAAATCTAGCTTCCTCAGCTGTTCACCATTGGCCAACTTTTATCATATTTCTGCTGTATGTAGAACTTCCAGGCATTATCATTACATGTGCTACCCAACCTGGTCTTCTACAGTATCCTGACCCAGGTGCTTGGGAAGTACATGTCCAGTCTCATACTTTGTTCTCAGCCTCAAACTCTCTCCCATCCAGAATTTCAACAACTCAAATACCTCCACCCCTTATTTTCCTTTTTGTAAGCATTTATCCCATCAGAATTCAGTCTCAGGCCTGTCTCTTTTAGATAACACAAGCAATATTAATGTAAGCATTTATTAAACACCTAAATCAGCACAGGCAGGGGAAGGGCTCCACTTTCCCCCTTTTTGATTAAAGGCAGGGAATGGATTTTCTCCTGGGAAGATGGTATAAATCATATTCTGGTTCGTAGCTGGATGAGGAGAACAGTGTGTGTCTGGCAGAGCGAAAAACCCAGTAAGAGTTGCATAGATGACCCATACCCAAGCAAACTTGTCATCATTAGTTCCCCCCAGGTTCCTCTAGGTTCCTTTACAGTAGATGTTCCTAAAAGCTCAAACCAATTTTCCATTTGGTCATTTCTCTACAACCTACAGCTTTTTGTTAAAGAGGCATATTATTTCCTCTATGACCACAGAGTTGTCAACATCAATAGATATCATATCTCCTTTCAACATAAATCTAGCTTCGGTCAACTGAACTCTAAGGTCTCAACTATTGAATCACACCGTGGTGCAGGAGACTTGTCTGTTCTGTCAATCATGTTTTAAATAAATGCTGATTGGCCAGGTAGGAAGTATAGGCGGGTTAACCAGACAGGAAGTAGAGGCAGGGCGAGGAGAAAGTCCGGGAAGCAGGAAGCTTCCCTGGCATCCCTGCACAGATCTCCAAGGAAGCAGCATGTGTCCCTGTCCCAGCTGAGGAAAGGTACCGGCCATGTGCCTGGCATGGATGGGAACAATGGGTCAATATAAGGTATGGGAGCTGGTAGGAAGACTGAGCAAATGGGCCAATCAGTGTATAACTTAATGTAGACTCTCTGTGTGATTTTCTTTGGGGCTTGCCAGCTGTGGAGTACTGGGTGGGACAGTAACCCCAACGAGTAGGCCCTCATGTTACAACACTGGAGAGTTGCAATTCTTATATGTGTCTGTATCAGGTATTATGATCAATATGGGTATTCATACTCATTCCTCAGGAAGCCCCGTGTAGTATTTTCTCATTTCCTCCACATTATCACATAAAGCTTAAAAAGATTTGGAATGTTAACAATTTTGCCTAAATTTCCTGAAGGGTGTGTCTCCAAAAGAACAACGGGGGCAGTGGAACACATGGGGTTATTTGGTGGGGGGGGGAGACCATTGTAAATGTTGTTGAAATTGGTAGGGTATTCATAATTTTAATGCTGATTAGAAGCTTAGGGCATGAGAAAAATAGATGACAAGACTGTATTATTTAATGTAAACTTAGGTTGACAAATTACCCTCTGTTTTACTTTGATTGCTATTGCTGTGATAAAATACTGTAACCAAAAGTGACTTAGAGAGGCAAGGGTTATTTGCCTCATATTTCCATGTCACAGTTCAGCATTGAAGGAAGTAATGGCAGGAATTCAAGGCAGGAACCCGGAGATAAGAACTGATGCAAAGATCATGGAGGAGTGATGCTTTCTGGTTTGCTCATCATGGGTTACTTAGCTTGATAGTTCTTACCCTATCAAGGACCATCTACATAAGAGTGGCACTCACAGTGAGCCGAGCCCTCCCATATCAATCATTTGTGAAGAAAATGCCTCACAGATTTCTATGAAAGCCAATCTGATTTCTCCACTGAGATTCCTTTTGTTCAGAGGATCTGAGCTTGTGTCAAGCTGACAAAAAACCAGCCTTCAAAGACAAAATGGTTTAACACAAGCTCTCGTAGTACAATTCTAAGAAGTCCATTCATAAGGGAGAGGAGGTTGGCATCATGCAACCATTCATGGAGCCCGGAGTACAGAGGATCTACCATCTTCAGGTCAGAGTTTCTTGGGTCATTCTGATATAACCAGAAAAGAGGAATGGACCCAGAACATCACACAATGTATACAATCAAGGCCAGTAGTCAGTGCCCATCATTACTAGTCATATCCTTTTATTTTTTCTGATCTTTGCAATGGGTTAGATTCTTTGAAGGATGCTGCTGGACATCAGAGGAAGAAACACAATGAAAGACAACAACAGGTTGAGCTGGAGGCCAAAGAAATTCTCCAAAGATTAGTTTCAGTGGTGTTTGTTCCTTCTAATTTAAGTTACAGTGAATGTTTACGTGGCTTTGAAAAGAAGGCAAAAGCATGCATGGCTGGATGCAGAGATGGTCAAGGTTTTGGAGCACAGGTTGAAAGAAGCTGATGAAATACACACACTGCTGCAGCTAGAGCATGAAAAGTACAAGTCTGTCCTTGCAGAAATGGAAGGGATCTTACAGAAGCTGCAGCAAGAGAGAGTTCAGAAGAAGAATGCAGAGCAAGCTGCTACCCAGTTGAAGGTTCAGCTACAAGAAGCTGAGAGAAGATGGGAAGAAGTTCAGAGCTCCATTAGGAAGAGAACAGCAGAGTAAGATTTACAAAGTAAATTTGTGGCCAAAGAAAATGAGGTCCAGAGTGTGCATAGTAAGCTCACAGCCACCTTGGTATCAAAACAATAGGTGGAGCAAAGACTAATGCAGTTAATGGAATCAGAGTAAAAGAGGGTGAGTGAAGAAGAGTCTGCAAATTCAAGTTCAGGATATTTTGAAACATAAATAAGGCCTTAATTTGGCAAAATATAATACAACGTCTTCTGTTAACTTCTAACAAGTAATTTTACAATGACTTCACTCCCATAGTCAGGAATGCACAACAGGAGGCTTCTTGTGAAGCTACCAGTCTCTGTGCCAGCTCATATTTCTACTCCCTAAATACAGATTAATTTCCTTACTCTACATTGAGCATACTGTCTCTGTCCA
>JAQHUG010000402.1:1239246-1349710 GCA_028555095.1 Dicrostonyx torquatus | reverse complement strand
CTCTCTCTCTCTCTCTCTCTCTCTCTCTCTCTCTCTCTCTCTCTCTCTCTCTCTCTCTCTCTCTCACACACACACACACACACACACACACAGTGGTGGTGAGAATATCACTTTCAATGTCTATAGTATTATGGAATGCTTTCAGGCAAGCAGCAGATTGTAGTTGTACTTTCCTTTGTGAGACCACTGGCCCACAATTAATGATATGGAGACTTAATATCAATTATAAAATTTGGTCTTTAGCTTAGTCTTATTCCCAACAAGCTCTTATAACTCAAATTAGCCTGTTTCTCTTAACCTATGTTCTGTCCTGTGGCTTCTGCCACTCTCCCATTCTTACATCTGGCTTGCTGTGCATCTCGCTGGTGTCTTGTATGCACCTGAATTCTACCCCAGTACCTCTCTCTTCCTGGAAGTCCTGCCTGTTTTCTCCAGCTTAGCTATTGGCCATTCATATCATTGTTAAATCGATTAGCAGGCGCCTTGGCAAAAACACATCCTCATAGTGTACGAGAAAATTATTTCACAACAAAGGATGCTCTAGCATACTGGAGCATTTCTTGATGTAGCTCTGCTCTGCACGTGAAAGCTAATGATAGCGAAATGAAATCCTTCCTGACCCAGACAGCACTGGTGCTGGGAAGTAAAAATAGGAAGGGCCTGCCAAATTGAGACAACTATTTTTCTCAAGGATTTTTACAAAGCCTAGAAGAAATCTGTTCCCATTTCACATGTCCATCACGGTCTGCACACATCACTTGCGCACACAGACCTGTGGAAGGAACACAGTGTTACATCCACCAATAATGCAATAATTCAGACAGGACGCTTGACAGAACTCTTGCCCAGCAACCTCATCTCCACAACTCTGTAGCAAACAAAACACATCTCCAAATAGTATATTTGAACTGTCCTTTGCCCTCCTCCAAATCCCCCCCCACTTAACCTTCTTTAATATATCATTGCTATTCTTCTCTTTGGGAAGAGCGAAGGCATATGGAATCAGATCTAGGATCTCACACATATTAGACAATCACTCTACTACTGAACCACATCTCCAGACCTTTTGTTACTAATTTATTTGAAATAGAGTCTCCCTAAGTTGCCCAGGCCTTGAAGTCACTATGCAGTATAGAAAGGCTACTGAGAAATTATTTTTATGGTGTTTATAACGTAAGGCTCAGACAATTTGACAAAATATGCATTTGGGTTAGATATTCCTTCTAGATTCTAATATTGCACGATGGAATGACTACAAATCTTTCACACTAGAATGCAACACATCTTTTTTGCATGTTCTTTGCCTCCTCTAATATCTTAGAGGAGTCCCCAAGTGTACAATCTGCCATGATTCAGTAGTAAAACATTCATTTTGTTCAATTAAATGCTTATCAAGAATGATGGAGGTGCTAATGGGATGTGCACACAGGATCAAGCCTTGACATTTTGATTTATCTCTGGTAGCTTGGGGTATTGGTAAGGAGCATGGAAAACACTAAAGTAGCAAGCATGTGCCACAGTGTTAGGGGAAGCAATGCCACCAGCATCCCCTGGTATTCCCACTGACAGCATGTGTAGCCAAAGAGCAATGGAACCCAGATGCTATGTTTTTGGTTCCTTTCCCTAGGGAGAGAATGACAGTTGAGTTCTCTAAGCTTGCCTGTCCATAGAACTGTAGCAGCCCATAACACCTGAAAGTATTTGAGAGTCCTTGAATGGAGTTAAACTCCCCTTCCCTATCTCTACTCCGCAAAGAAAAATACGACAGTCAAAACTCCAAGACTCTAACAACACCACAACCGCACCCTTAATTCAGGGGATGAGAACACAAACATTTCTTTACTGCTTGGAATGTTTACTGTCAAATGCTTTCTAAAATCCAGAATTCTCTTTGCCAGGCAAGACTTTGTTTCAAGACTGAAACAAGCACTGCATCCTAGGGAGAAGTTATATTAGTTGGTGTCTGTGTTGCTGTGATAAAATACACTGGAAAAAAAAAACAGCTTAAGGAAGGATGGGTTTATTTTTGGCTCACAGTTTGAGGTACAGTCCATTGTACCAGAGAAGTAACAAGAAGTTGAAGTAGTTGGTCACATCTCATTCACAATTATAAAGCAGAAAGCAATGAGTGCATATTTACTGCAGTGTCTGTTCTCCCATTACAGTCCAAGATGCCAGTCTAGAGAATGGGGCCACCCAGGGTGGGCAGGATGTCTTGACTAAATGAGCCTAATCAAGATAACCATTCATAGGCATTCATATATGCATATATGAATTATATATACATATAAATAATTAAGTTGCAATAAAGATTAGCCATCACAAAAGTGCATATCCCCATGACTGGAGGGCATCCCTTCAAGGTCTAGATATCAACCAACCTTTCCTAAATCCGTGCTGGGGATGATGTTGTCCAGGTCAGGGAGAATCTGGCTGTCCTAACAGGCTATCACAACAAATCCTGACTGTGAGGGAAATGCATACTTTCCAGACTAGAGGCTTTGACTCAGGGCACACAGCAGACTTCATTTCCCAGTCTCCTTTGCAATTATACATGGTCACATGACAGAGAGTAGCCAATTGAGCAAGCAGTGGTATGCCCTCCACCACAAGCACATCCCTGCATTCTTTCCCTCTCAACAATCAGAGGGAAAATATGTGACCTCAAAAAGGCATATATTAGAATGACTGGTGCCTCCATAAGTCTGAACTCCATAGTGACATGTATCCCCATTTAGAGGAGACAGAACTTTTGACAAAGGAGTTGCTAACATCACTCTGAAGGGGAGGTAAATATTTGCAGGACCAGTTGGCTCCTGTATTGGGTATGGGCTAGGGTATTGTGTGTGAATGTGTTTTATTACCCTTGGTTAATAAAGAAGCTGCTTTAGCCTATGACAGGGCAGACTACAGATAGGTGGGAAAACAAAACTGAATGCAAGGAGAAAGAAGGTTGAATTAGGCAGATACCAGGAAGCCAACCAAGGAGCAAGATGTGAGGTAACATACCACAAGCCTCGTGGTAAAATATAAAATAGTAGAAATGGGTTAATTTAAGATGAAGAGCTAGCTAGGAATATGCCTGAGCTGTTAGTCAAACAGTGTTATAATTAATATAGTTTTGTGTGATTATTTAGGTCTGGATGGCTGGAAATGAAAATATAGTCTCCTTTTACATAGTTAGTGTCTTAGAATTTTTAAAAGACCCAGACCTCCAAGTTTTATATCAAAAAGGCTAAAAAATACTTAGAGCAATGATGGCTGATGTATGAAGTCCTCTTGGCTAAATAAAGTGATTCATTCTGATTGATGGCAACATCAGATCAACCCTTCTGTTTGCCACCCAAAATTGTAATACATGGTTATTACAGAATTACCTTTATCATGAGACAGGCATGGGTTTCTGCAAGAAAAGGCCTGGCTTTTAGAAGAGGGTAAAATGACATGGACCAGAAAAGACACTCCAGTTCCTATCATTATTGAACTAATATATACATTATTGTATAATATATACATTATTGTACTAATATATACTACTATTATTATATTACTATTATTATTATCCTCCTACAATTATGAGTTAGTATTAAACTAACTAACTAATACTAATAAGTATTAAACTAACTCATAATGACCATAGATTAACATATCTCTCAAATCTCATGTCAGAAGCTTCTATTTGCAGTAGTTATACAACACAGACACCCACAACTGCCTAGAGTGTGGAAAATAGGAGATTGCTAATTACACACACCTGCGACACACCTCCTCCTCTTCCGACTCAGGAACCTTGGTGGAAGACGGAGCTGAAGGACTCTAAGATCTAGAGGTAGAGATGACTAGAAGGAAGCAAGTGTCCTCCAGACACATCAGGCACATATGGACTCAGAGTGAATGTGACAGGTGCAGAAGACCTGTGCCAGTTCAAGTCAGACCAACCCCCAGTGTATTAGTCATGGTTCACTAGAGTAACAGAATTTACAGAATTAATATTTCTATATATAGAAAAGGGATTTATTAGAGTGATTTACAGGCTGAGGTCCAGTTAATCCAAAAATAGCTGCCTATGTATGGAATGTCTAAGAATCTAGTAATTGTTTAGTCTAGAGGTAGATGTCTCAGATGGTCTTCAGTATACACAGGAATCCTAAAGAAGTTGGCACTAATGCCAATGAAGGAATGGACTTCATGTAGGGAAAGACAGAGAGCTTCCTTCTTTCATATCCTTTTTATAGGCTTCTAGCACAGGGTGTGGCCCAGATCCACAGGGTGTGGATCATCCAATCTCAAAATACCTGCATTAAAGATGTATCTTTTCACCACAAAGACCCAGATTAGAAGTGGATCTTCCCACTTTTAATCATTTAATTAATCATAATAAATGATAAATAAATAAATAAATCCTCAAAGATGTACCTAGTCATTTTGGGGTTTTAGGTAGTTCCAAATGTAGTCAAGTTGGCAACGAAGTATAGCCATGAAACCCAGCATGAAAAAGTGAAGTAAAGCCCACCCTTAGCAGGGAGCCATTGCCAACTTCTAGTTTCTGGGAAAGGGACATTTCATTGTCCTTAAGACTGATGCCTTTGGTAAGTCAACCATGTGCTCCTGCAAGGCCACATATCTTAGAGCATATGGGCAACACAAACCGGACTTAAGGGTACAACTAAAATTAGGTGGGTAGAAAAGGGGTGTGAATCTGGAAGGAGTTGATGGAGTGGGATGAATACGGTAAAAACGTATTGTGCAAAATTCTCAAAGACCTACAAAATTGGGATGCCCTCTTCCAATGTTATGAGTTTGTGTCAGGTTGACACAACAAACAAAAGCAAACAAATACCGACATGACAAGCACAGCCACCCCAAGACGATGTGAGAACATGAACGAGCAGAAAGTGGCCTCTAAAGAACAGACAGCAACTTTTTGACAACATTAACATTTGGTTTTCCTAAATTCTTTTTCAAAGCAAAATGGCTTTAATCACCAAAGACAGAATTTTGGAAAATAAATGTCTTGAAACATAAGTATTATTTGTGTTCAGTTGACATTAGTGAGTGACTGACCAAGCTATCTCTACTGGCTAGTATTGCTAGAGTCATTGTGGAAGAAAAAGGTTAAGAAAATTCTTCCATATGATTGGCATGTGGGCAAGCCTGTGGTGCCTTTTCCTGATTGATGATTGTTGTGGGAAGGCCAAATTCACTGTGGGCAGTGCCATCTCTGGGATGGTAGTCCTGGCTACTATATAAAAACAGGATGAGCAAGCCATGAGGAACAAGACAGCAAGCAGCACTCTGCCACGGCTCTCCTTCCGTTCCTAACTCCAGGTTCCTGCTTTGAGTTCCTGTCTTGACTTCATTCGTGATGGACCATAATGTGCAACTGTGAAGCTGAAGCAAAATCTTTTCTCCCCAGTTGCCTTTCTTCATGGTCTTTCTTTTCTTTTCTTTCTTTCTTTCTTTCTTTCTTTCTTTCTTTCTTTCTTTCTTTCTTTCTTTCTTTCTTTCTTTTATCACAGCCATAAAAAAAGAAACCTTAAGACATCTCTCAAGTTTGGGGAGGCCGGAAGGGCAGGACAGAAATTTTCTATCAGTTTATGGAAAAAGGTTGTGACCATGTGTACTAACTATGGGCAACATTATAACATTTGTGAACTGTCCATCAGACCATATGTCCTTTGCGCACAGCTGGCTCATGCCATAACTTGTAGTGATAGTGTGTGTTCCAATACCCAAGGACTTGTGGACGTAGGTTTCATGGCTTGCCTTCACAAAGAATGAGACTTGGTTCAGAATGGTGTCACAGGGAATGGAACTTTCTAAAAATTCATGAATTAAGGCACTGGCAGAAGCATGGTTTATTTTTATCTGCAATTTTAGTGACTTCTGGTCAACCGTGACTCAAAAATATTAAAAAGAAATTAGTAGAAATAAATAATTCATAACTTAATTTGCATGTCGTTCTTAGTGTGATGCTGCTCCATCGCATACAGCATACTCACACTGTGTGTGTAGCCTGGCCATTAGGAGCTATGTCTGTTATCAGATTGTGTGGTATGGTACCACAGCACCTGTGTTCAGGTAGTCAGTGGCAAGTTGCTTGCATTAAAGAGAAACAATAAGGTGTTTCTTACAAGAGAATAAACTACAGAAAGGAAGAAAAGCTGAAATGCTAAGGTTGCTGCCATCTAAAATACAGATGAATTTGCTGTTTGTAGAACTGTGACAGAAAAGAAATTCATGGTATTTTCATGGATGTGAAAAAGCTAAAGTCATGCTACATGCCTAATGATCAGTGGGGATGGACAAGTAACGTGTTTTGTTTGTGTATGTATAGGAAGAAACAGTATGCAGAGGGCTGAGAACTTCCTGTGGTACTAGGTGTCCTTTGGGGTACTGGAACATACCTTTATAGGGAGGGACTGTTACACCACAGGCAGGGCTGCAAAACCATACTTGAAGTGATGGTTCAGCAGAACCACACCATCTTTCATCTTCCTCATATCCAGCTGGGGTCCAATAGGCTGTGGTGAAGGATGAAGTGAAGGGTCTTGCCCTGCACTGTGGTGGGCTCTTTGATCAGCAGCCAGATAGGTTTTGCTGGTTAATAACCATCAAACTTCCATTGTTGCTCACAGATTTACTGAGCAAGCTTTCAGGAAGACAGCAGAGGGAGTGCCTGGTCCAACTGTGCTATGCTGCCATTTCAGAAACACTCCAGCTACCAACTGTTTTAAAAAACCCCAAGAAACCAATGCTCTCCTGCTCTGTGACTTCAGGAAGATCTGCTCAAGGCTTGGTTCCCTGAGCCAATTGTGCTGTTGGCATCTCTCCTTGCAGCCACAGTGAACTGTGCTGGGAATCCTTCCGTCACCTCTTCCCCAGAGGCTGTTCACCTTATGACCTGTGGATTCATAGATGTTACTTTCAAATACAATTGTTTATATCTGCAATTAAGGTCCATGATGTTTTTTAAGACCTCAGTCATTTGATCCTTGGGGATCCCTATTAGGTCCCCAATCTGCATTGAAGGAGAGACATTAGGCAGGAGAAAGAGACAAACAGAAATTGGACTACTTACTTAGTCATTAACCTTGTATTTTTAAGTCTTGCTGGAGGCTGTTTTATCACATGACATTTTGATTTGAAGATGGGCAGTGGTTTTCCACACCCAACTTTATAGCTGAATGACTTAAAGAACATGTGATTTCTTAATGCACAGTTGGGACCACATAGGAATGACCAGAAGGTTTTGTTAGTTTCCTCCAAAAAGAGGGTGAATTTGTTAAAAACAAACAAACAAACAACAAACCTACACGACCCCTCTTCTCAGAAAACACTCCAGACCACAAGGGATATGCAGGAAGACAAGCTTCCTGTGAAGAGCATCTTGTCCAGTCAGATGGATTGGCTATAGTACCTTCTCTAACTCAGAGAAGTCTGGCAGCCTGACGTGTAGCTAGATTAGCAGCACAGGTTAGAATAGTACGGTCAAATGTGTTGCCTCCAGAATCTATTTTCATGCCTGTTCTTACCCTTAAGGTTTACTGGCTAAACTTTGCTTTTCATTATGTGTATAGGGCCTCCTTTGAAATTACACTTTATGCTGTGCTCCTGTGGTCCACACTGGAGCCATAACTGTGACTAAACTTTAATCATAGACTTAGGAAACAAGGGGAGTTGCATGGCCCGTTTGACATGAAACATCCAAGGAAAGTGCCCCTGTCGTTGGGGCTATCACGTGATCTTGAAGGAAGAGTAGACTCGTCTGTCCAGCCTGACGAAGCTGTTTAAAATGAGACAGGGTTGCCAGGGTATGCAACAACTTACTCAGCAACACGGAGCTCTTTCCTAACAGCCCCACCCAGGTGCACTGAGCACTCCTTTCCTTCCTGACCTCCTCATGCTAGCTACAAGACCTGGTAAGGCTGTGATGTCTGTCTGTGTCATAATTCAGCCACTCTCAGAAGTCCACTGTGGGTCAGTCCTCCTACATCTCCACTGTTCGCCTGTGGGAAATGAAGCGCATCTTCAAGGCGGCTCTTCCAGTTTCCTGTTCCCTACACATCCAGTAAGGCGAAGGCTGAAAGCAACACTATGCTCCTTTCTCCCCCAGATTCTGCAGCAGTAATAAAAGTAATAAACAGCCATTAAACTCCACAATCTTCCTTCCACTGGAGCCTGCTATTGAGCAGCCAGTCATCCCGAACCTGGCCTTCTATCGAGCGTAGGTTCAAACAACTGCAGTTAAGAATTTCGAGCTTTGCGCAGCATTCCATGGATGGTTAGCCTCTCATTTTCCCTTCGTATCTGGCTCCGTCTGAGGAAAACTGTTGCATTATCCGAATTGTACCCATCAGCATTCAGATGGAAACAGCTACTCCACAAGCTGGAGGGTGAGGAACACTGTCTTGCACAGACCGCCAGGAGAAACGGCAAGTGAAGACTGCGGGGAAGCCGATCCCCGTGACCCCAGGCTGGCAAAGAGTCACAAGCATACCTCTATCGCCGTTATGCCTCTTGGGGTGTCTGACAGCGTTCCCTCAGCTCTCTCTGCTGAGGCAATGGAGCAGGTGGACCTCGGAGGCTTGCTAGGGAGGATTGAAAATCACGCATCTGTTCAGAGCTTCACCCAGCAGCCTTAGGAAGCCTGGGGTGAGGCTCCTGTGGAAATGAGATGGAAGGCTTCACCTTTGTGGTGCAAAGAACCAAGCAGGAGGTTCTTTTATGGTCTCTAGCTGCTGGTAGGCTGCCACAGAGTATTCTGCCTTTCCTGTGACCCTGTGCTGTTGTTTGGACTTTTCATTCCAAACCTCATGAAGCCGTTTAACTCACATGGCTCTTTCAGAGATGACTAGGTAATGCACACTCAACCCTCTCATTCCATCACATCTCGTGGAAGCGATCTGCTTGTGGTGGGTTATAGGAGTGAGTTCTCTCAGACTCCACACCTCTCTGTGCTGCTCACTCACCGTGTGTTTCATTCTTCCATGGTCTATAACCACTAAAAGGCCCTGTCAAACCCCAGCATGCTGGGCTTAGATTTCTTAGCCTCCACAACTATGGAAACAAATTTCTTCCTTCTTTTCTTCCTTTCTTTGTTTTCTTTTTTCTATATAAGCTATCTAGTTTGTGACACTGCATGATAGCACTAGAAAACGCAAAGAAATAGTAGTTTCTTGTTAAGAAAATTTTATGGGAAAATATAGTGGTTTAGGTATGGATACAGGCTTGTTGCAGAATGAGTGAGGGCCAAGAGTCAACTGTCCAGCTGTCACATTGCTCCGCCTATTCTGGGTGCATATCCTTTGACAAGTGTCACTTTGTCCCCACCCATTCATGAGGTACCCTTGCTCCCCTCCCTCACTTTGAACCTGTAAGATGTGTGAGAGCTTTGGAGCCTGGCTTGTGTCTGCTCAGATCTCTGTTTACACACCACTTGGGAAGATGCTGCCCACCTTGTAGGAGGCCTAACAGAGAAGTGAGAGAAACCACTCAGCAGGTAGCACTTCCTGCCGGAGGTGTGAATGAGACCAACTTAAACCTGTTGGCCCAGGGCCTCCCACCAGTTAGGATGCTCAAGAGGGCCCAGTAGGCAGATTTCTCAAACAAACAGCAGCAGTGTGAGAAAGAGTCCTGTTTTCACCCATGACAGTTTGCTCTGAAGCAATAAACAGTATCTGATAGAGTAGGGAAGTGCAAATAGGGTGAAAAGCAAATGGTCACACCATTTGTTTTTGGTTATATTTTTCCCTGGGGAGTTTGTACAGATTTTGACAAGAGTCACTGAGGTATTCTTAACTTCTTCATTGGGGGCAGTCAGTCACAGACCTCTGGAGGTAACTGTAAAAACATAAGGGGGGGACAGGGAGGGAAAAGAGGAAGTGTCAGGCAGGGCACATACTGACCTGTCATTTTTCTTTCTTTCATTTCACTGAAGACGATTCCTCAGGTCTGTTTAGGGAGTCTGGGAAACAAGATACCAGACAATTTCAGTTGTTTTTAAACATGAATGAGATGGATGCTCCTGAAGACATGGCCATCTAACCTCTATTAGAGTTTCTTTCTATTCATTAAGTAGATATTTTAGACTGAAGAGATCAAAATATAATAGTGACAAGAGCGCTGACAATTCTTATTCACCAGGCATCACACAGTGTTCAATGATTCGTCTGTACTGTCTAAATCCATAATAATAGACCTTGGTGGGAGCAGCTGTTGTCTCTGTTTTCTCCATGAGGAAAATCAACAAATGTGGCTATGCTCAAAGCTCATGGAGTAGTTGGGGAGACAGAGACCGGAATCTGGCTTTCTCCTTAAACAGTGTGATTACAAGGTGTCCATGATATGGTGATGATGCTGGGCACAGGGCTCCTGACAGCATGGGCTGCTGTTGACATTTGGGGCTCTGATATAACCAGCCTCATCACACAATGAACTAAAAACAATCAACAAACAAAAACATAATGGAAATTTTCTCCTCTGATGAAGCCCCAGTGTGCTCCATTATCAGGACATGAAGCTTCCAAAATATTTTTAAAAATTGCTTTCTGTGTTCATATATATTGGTCTTCCAGAGATGTATGGTTTAAAAAATGACCATTCTGATAATTCTTTTTGTTCGTTTAAAAGACTTAAGTTCTACAGACATGAATAATTCAGTATGTACATTCAGTCAACCTTCAGAGTCTATGAAAGATGGGGTCCTGCACCCCTGAGGTCAGAATTGCATGAAGTTTAAGACTTTTCTAAGATGATGTGGCATTTGCAGGTAACCTGCACGGTCCTTCCATGTGCTTTAACTTATGTCTGAGTTACATACAGGATGCCAAGTAAATTCTTTCATACTGTATTATTTAGGATAATAATAATAAAATGTTGGCAAAATTTTCAGTATAGACAATTTTTTAAGACAGTTTTAATTTGTGATTGACTCACGCATAGTAAACCCATACATATGGTAGACTAAATGTACATTTTTATAAAGAAATATAAATAAATAAATATTTATAAATGCATAGGTGTGTGGTGGGGGGGAAGAAGAAGACTAAATCACTCTTTTCTATCCTGGCTTCCTTAGCCCTAGTGTACACTGTCATTCTTGTGCATTTGTAAACATGCTTTTCATAGCTGCAAGAGATTCCCTTAATATTTTGTTCTGTTAGCTCAGATGTTTCACCAAATTTAGAACACAGAGTTATCTAGACCACACGGAAACTTCCTTGGGAATTCTTTTAATTCACTGTGGATGCTCTTGACATAGGCAAGTCCTCCAAGGACTTAGACCTGTCTTCAAATTTCTTCCTTAGGCAGAAAGTTCAGACAACAAATAAACAAACAACAACAACAAAGCAAAACAAAAATAAAAATGAAAACCACTGCAGGCTTTGAGTGTAAAGATTTGGGCTCAAATCCTGTCTCACTGCAGTGACCTTGGTTAAATATAAGAGCTCCCTGCAATCTTGGTTTCTCCTCATAGGAAATGTGTGATTATATCTAGAATCAAGGTTATGTGAAACCGGCGGCATGATGTTCATCCAGACTTCAGAGTTAGGTTCATTCCTTTCAGGATTTTTATTTATCTTGTAGGAAAGGAGAGAGTAGTTAGGTGTGTGTATTAGTATGTGTATATGCAGGCTTCTCCCATATTACTCTTCATCTTATTTTTTGGGACAAGATTATTCACTGGACCTTGTGTTTACTCACTGTTTTGGCTAGACTTGCTGGCTAGCATGTTCCAGAGATCCTCTTCTTTCCATTACTGGGGTTACAGGTGCAGGTCCATATCTGTCTTTTACATGGGGACCTGGGTATTCTCATGCTGTGTGACAAGCATTTAAGGACAGCACCATCTCGCCAGCCTAGATAGTTTTTAAATTCTGATTACTTTTGGGCTCATAATATCATTAAATACATCTATTTAGTATGTCTGATGGGTAACGTGACTTTCAGTAAGCTGCCGTAAGAGTCATACATATCAGAAACACAAGGAAGAGGCTGAGGGCTGCGGATTCAGCTGCTGGGCTTGATTTAGGGCTCTAACACTCAAACTAATCTAGTTTTCAGTTTTTAATTGATTTTCTCATCTGCCAAAATGTAAAACCCAGAATGTATCCTCTTGGTCATCACATAAACACATGTGATGTGCTGTGGTAAGACACTGGCCAGCAGGGAGGGCTTCCTATGTGCTGCATGTGTGAGGAAACATAATTTTCACAACAAGGCATGTGGTTGATTTCAGGCTGGGGGTGTGGCTGCAGCTATGCAAATGAGGGTTCTTCTTTCCCTGTATCCTCACCATCATTTCTTGTAGGTTGTTTTCTTGACCTTGGCCATCCTAAGCGGAGTGAAGTGAAACTACAATATAGTTTTCCATTTCCCTAGTTGTTAAGGATGTTGTACACTGTTAATGACATTTTTTAAGGGCATTTTCACCCCTTCTTTTTGAAATTCTCTGTTCAGATCCAAAGCCTCATTTTTTTTATAGTAGATTGTTTGCTTTCTTGATTCTTTGTTTTGAAATTTTCTCATATTTTATATATCAGTCCCTTTATTTTGTATATTAATCCTCTCCTAGGTAGAAGGCTGGCAAAGATTCCCATTCTCTGGGATTCCTCTTCACTTGCTTGTTTCCTTTGTTGTACAGAAATTTTTTAGTTTTTTGAGGTTCCCTTTGTCATTTATGCCCTGCAGATAACCCAACTCCAAATAGTCCAGTGTCCTCAGGATGAAAGCTGAAATGCTGAAATTCTAGAAGAAGGCTAAGGCGGTGTCCTTCAAGATATTGGTGTAGAAAAGGTTCTTCTCAATAGAAACCGCTAAAGAAATAGGTAGTTGTCTTAAGTAGCTATACTCTGTAATACTCCTAACTGGAATATATGGGGAATCCTAGTTTTTCCCATTATCATTGTGGGTATGCTGGAGTATGTCATCTTGGCACATTCTAGAGTCATCTGAAAGAGGGAAACTCAGTTGAGAAAATGCCTCTATAAGATCCTATTTTAGGGAATTGTCTTAATTAGTGATTAGTGGGGGAGGGCCCAGACCATGATGGGTGGTGCTGTCCCTGGGTTCTATAAGAAAGCAGAATGAGCAAGTCAGGGGGAGTCAGTAAGCAGCACTCCTCCATGGGCTCTGCATCAGTTCCTGCCTCCAGGTTCCTGATCTGTTTGAGTTCCTGTCCTGACCTCCTTGGATCATATGGAAGTATGAGCTGAATAAACCTTTTCTTGTCCAACTTAATTTTTGGTCATGGTGTCACACAGAAAGAGACCTAAACTAAGGCAGTGGGGGTATGGTGATAGATGACACACTATGGTTTTGATGTCTAGTTGTCTAGTTCTCTAATGATTAAATAATGTTGAGTATTTTTCCATTTGTATTGGTGTATGTTAGTTATATAAAGGATGTTCCATGACATCTCCATACCTGTGTGGCTTGCTCATATCCATCTTCTCTCTCTTTTTTCTTTCCTCATTCTCTTCCTTCTTTCTCTTTTCCATTCCGTATCACTAGAAGCCCCTATTTTTACTTTCAAGTACCCCCCTCCCCACTTATTCCAATATTCAGATGAGCATGTGATTCTTCTCTTTGTGGGTTTGGTTTATTTCACTTAACATAACACTCTTCAGTCAAAAAGTTTATTAATAGCTAAGCAAAATGCAACCCCCCTCCATCTCCCTCTCCCCTCTGTCTTACCCTCTTCCCTCTCTCACTGTCTTTATCTATCCATCTGCTGATATCCACCTACTCCAATCTCATAAACTGTCTATCATGGAAAGTTCAGCAATAAAATTGAGAATTCCCATATCTCTACCATAAATAGACTTTGATCTTGAGGGTATTTTTTTCAGAGGTGGTATGGATGGACCATGTGGAACTTTTAACCTTGTGAGGAACCTCCACAGTAGCTGAATTGATTTACATTTACACAAGATGTCACAAGGGTGAGTATAAGTCCCCTCCCCTCTAATAATGATGCTCAGTTTAAACATCTTATTTATAGAAATACCCATTTAAAACTTTTCTTCATTTAAATAAGGCTTCTGGAATGTTTATTATTAAGGATAAGAGTTCTTTCCTTCTACCAATGTGTGATCTGTGCATCGTTTCCATTTGGTGGCCTATTCTTTTACTTTGATGGCATTCTTTAAAGCACAACTGTTTTAAATTTTGCTAATGCCCATTCTGTTTTCTTACTGTTTTTGCTTATGTGATTATATATATATATAATATATATATATGTGTGTGTATACATATATGTACATACACAAATATGTATGTACATGCATGCATGTTTGCAATATATGTTACAAATAAGGAAGATTTCTTTGTGCTTGCTTAGAAACTATGTGTTTTATTACTGGTCTATAATCTTATTTATGCTAAATTTTGTGTATAGTGTGAGGAAATGGACAAATTTGGGCTTTCCCTTGAATCATGCCTTTTCATCTATGGTTATAGAAAGAGTATGTGCATATACAGGCTGAACAGGTTGTACACACACACACATATATAAAAGCAAATTTAAAAAGTTGGGCAGTGGTGGTACCTGCCTTTAACCTCAGCACTTGGGTGGCAGATGGCCAAGACTATACAAAGAAATCCGGTGTTGAAAAACCAAAGAGAGAGAGAGAGAGAGAATAAAAAGAGATCATGAATTTGAGAGAGAACAAGGGGGAAGTGCATGGGAGGGTTGGAGGTAGAAAAAGGAATGTGGAAAATGATATAAACATTATAATCTCAAAAATTATAAGAAAACATTTTGGGCTAAGGAAACACAAAAAGGAATAAAATTAAAAGTATAAAAAGTTAAATAAAAATAATATGTGTAGTTGGGGGAGGTGTCTTTCTGTGTGAGGACATGTCTACAGCATTCAGCTCAATGTAAGACTTCCATACTGGCACACATGTGACTGTGAGATTCACAGTAATGCACATGGCCGATTTGAAGACAACTATGGGCATCTCATTTCCTACTGGACTCTTACGTTTGTATCTTGTTGATCAATAGCTTTGGAATTTTACAATTGTTGCTACATGGTTTCATCATACACCCATGGGTGGGGCTGCTTCCTGAGAGCTGAGTCAGGTGTAGGGGCTGCAGAGGGTGGAACTTTTCACTGAGCATCTAGAAGCTGAGACAATTTCTAAGGTCTTTGTGGAGGCTTCTTAGCTTTTCTGACGCCTCTGGTGGCTTCTGGCCTTCTCATTTCCCAACTCTTGCAGTGAGACACGGTCATTGCCGAAGTCAGTTATAGAGCTGGGGAGTAAGGAAGGTGACTGGGTAAAATAAAATACCACAAGGTGTCCTATTCTTACTGAGACTGGGCAATTTTTCTTGAATTGAAAATTCTTAGTTAATTTTCAAAAATAGGAAAATTTTTGTTTTGAGAAATAATTGCCAGTGTTCTTGCATGAATGCAGGGAGTGGAGTTTTGGGAGGCCTCATGCTTCTATGCCAGAAGTACTTCTGCAGCCTGGAATTCACATGCGATCCTTAAGAGAATGGGACTAAATCCACACTAGATCAAGTACATAGACTTGGGGAGGGATGGGCTTAGTGAATCACGTTTCTCATCCTTTCTGGTGTCCTGTGTCTTAACAAGCTTCCCTGCAGGATGGAAGGTTTTGATCTGGGAGGACCAGCTATACACCAGTCAGTATGATGTCTTCTAGCTTCAGCCCTGTTGTTCCAAACGACAGGACTTTTCTGCTGAATGGTAATTACACTGCATGTATTTGCGCGCGTGCGCTCGCACACACACACACACACACACACACACACACACACACACTACAGATATTTTATTTTCTTCATCCACGCATTTGTTGATGGGCATTTAGGCTCTTTCCTGGCTACTGTGAATAGTGCTATGGGAGGCATCAGAGTGTGTAGTGGTTTCTTTGGCATGCTGACTTTATGTCCCTTGTATATAAATCTGATTATATGGTCATTCTGTGCTTATTTTAGGAACTCACATATTATTTTCCGTAATGGCTGAATTAATTTGCCTTCCCAGCAACAGTGCACAGGGCTCTTTTTGCCTCACTGTTACCAATAGTGATAGTCTTTTCCATAATAGACATTAAACTATGATGAGGTTTCATCTCACTGTGCTTTGGATATGCTTGCTCTTATATAATAAGGCTGAGATGATTTTCCATGCCTGCTGGCCATTGGAATGCCTTCCTTCAGAAATGCCTATTAGGTCTATTGCCAATTCTAAAACTCTAACCATCTTGTTTTTAGCAGCTGAATAGTACTCCATTGTGTAAATGTACTGCATTTTCTTTATTCATTCCTTGGCTGAGGGACATCTAAGCTGTTTTCAGGTCTGGCTATTACAAATAAAGCTGCTGTGAACATAGTTGAGCAGGTGTTTGTTTGGTATGATAGAGCATCCTTTGGGTATATGTTCAAGAATGGTATAGCTGGATCTTTGGCAGGTTGATTCCCAGTTTTCTGAGAAACTGTCACACTGTCTTCCAAAGTGACTGTACAAATTTGCACTCTCACCAGCAAATAAGGAGTGCTATCTCTGTTCCACATCCTCTCCAGCATTGAGCTGTCAACTGTGTTTCTGATCTTAGCCATTCTGACAGGTGTAAGATGGAATCTCAGGGTTGTTTTGACTTACATCTCCCTGATGGCTAAGGATGCTGAATGTCTCCTTAAGTGTTTCTTGGCCATTTGAAATTCTTCTGTTGAAAATTCTCTGTTTAGATCTTTACCCCATTTAAATTGGATTATTTGGTGCAATTGCACAGTGGAGTATTACTTAGCTGTTAAAAACAAGGAAACCAGGAAATTTAAAGGCAAATGGATGGACCTAGAAAAAAAAATCATCCTGAGTGAGGTAAACTAGACTGAGAAAGCCAAACATGGTATGTACTAACTAATAAATAGATACTAGCTGTAAAGGACAACCATGCTACAATACAAGGACCCATGAAAAACTAGATCATAAAGAGGGTTCATGGCAGGGGTGGGGAACATCCAGATGTCTCTGATAAGGGGAAATAGAAGAGATTTTCATGAGTGAACTGAGGGATGATGCTTAGTCTTACTGAAACTTGATATGTCTCATGTTTTGTTGATACTCATAGAAGACTTGCTCTTTCCAAAACAGAAACTGAGGAGTGGATTGGGGGCAGGGTGGGAACAGAGGAGGAATGGGAGGAGAGACTGGGAGGAGAGGAGGGAGGGAAAACTATGACTGGGCTATAAAATAAATAAACAAAAATGAAAGATTTAAAAAATAAGTTCATTTTATGTATACAGTGTCCTGCCTGCAGGCCAGAAGAGGGCACCAGATCTGATTATAGATGGTTGTGAGCCACCATGTGGTTGCTGAGAATTGAACTCAGGACCTCTGGAAGAGCAGTCAGTGCTCTTAACTGCTAAGCCATCTCTCCAGCTCCAAGTTCATTTTTAAGAATCTAACTATTCTTGTTTTCCTTTCCAGCCACTGGAGCATAGAAATTGCTCTTGTATTCTGGATATCTGCCCAGGGGGATTCAAAGTCAGCAAATACTCCCTCCTGTTTTGTAGTGGCTTCCTCGTTCTGATTCTTCTGCATGCAGAAGCATTTTGTTTGGATGACATTTCATCTTATTTGATTTTACTTCTGTCTTCTGTGCCCAGTACAATGTTTCAAAGATTA
Organism: Dicrostonyx torquatus; assembly: GCA_028555095.1. Classification (NCBI taxonomy): domain Eukaryota; kingdom Metazoa; phylum Chordata; class Mammalia; order Rodentia; family Cricetidae; genus Dicrostonyx; species Dicrostonyx torquatus. Next base: position 1,332,044 of record JAQHUG010000402.1, on the reverse strand, counting down.
CCTGTGTGCTTTGTCCGAGCTACATCAGAGGTTAAGGTCCACATTAGCCTTGAAATCCATTGTTGTGTGCATCAAAAATTGAACTCTAACTTCTTTCTTCTGCATGCGACTATCCAATTTCCCTGACACTGTTGGCTGGGGAGACTATCCCCAATACTTCTTTTCAGCATTTTTGTTGGCCATTTGTTCCACACGAAAGATCTCATTTTAAGACTTTTTGTTTGTTTGTTTGTTTTTGTTTTTTGTCTTGTTTTCGAGGCAGGGTTTCGCTGTAGCTTTGCAGCCTGTCCTGGAACTAGCTTTTGTAGGCTAGGCTGGCCTCGAACTTCCAGAGATCCTCCTGCCTCTGCCTCCAGAATGCTGGGATTAAAGGCGTGTACCACCACTACCACCCACCTTCATTTTAAGCCTTTTAACAAGCCCATTAGATGGACTCATTTGGATTGATTCCTTTTAAATACTCTAAAATTACACTGTATGTGTGTGCCGTGGGGGGCGGGGGAGGTAGGTCGCATGCCACATGCACATGTGGAGATCAGAGGACAAGTTCCTGGAACTGGTTCTCTCCTCACATTGTGTAGGATTCCAGTGACTGAACTCAGACCACTGGGCTTAGGAACCAGTGCTTCTATCATTGAGTCATCTTTTTGGCCCTGGATGGATTCTGATAGGAGAGGGCAGTGCTATGCCTATGTACTTGACAGAAAGCCTCTGGCTAGATAGTAGTTTATAAGGTCTAGCTAGCTATCTACTAATGACTTTCTGGGCAGTTCTGTATGTCACATCTCCACCCAGGTCAGCTGTAACTCAGGTCTCATTCATTTTAATAGTAACCAGAGTCCCACTGTTTCGGTTTTTGGGTTTATAGGCTGCTGATTATGATGGTGGGGTCTATGCCAAGGATCCACAAGTGAGCTAACAGCTCTATGTAATTTTCTAACAAATATGGTAATTTTGATGTTTTTGTTAATTCATTTATATCCTTTTGTTATGCTGGCATATAATTCCTGGTCCCCCACTTGCTAGGCAAACAGCTGACTAGTGAGCTACACTCACACTGCTGGTTTTCTTTTAATGTGTTTCCCTAAATTTTCCAATGGATGATTAATATTGGTACACAGAGATGGAGTGTGTGCTAGCTCATGACAGGCATGCTTTGTGTAACCATCAAAATCAAGCCAGGCATCAAAAACATCCAAATCTCTGGCCACACTAACAGTACTGGGTAAGAATCAGTGCATCTGAAGACAAAAGAAAGAGGCCATGGATGTGCAAAATTTACTTGAAGGGAAGAGGGGGCGATGGCAAGTTTAGGAAGGAAGTAAGAGAGGGGAGGGATGAGCATAAGTGGAATACGCTATATACTGTATTTGAAATTGCCAAAAACACATTAAAGAAGTTCTTTCTTTGAGGGCAACTAGGAATCCAACTCCCACCCCAAATAAAAAGAACATTTTTCTCCTTAGCCTGCCTGACTCCATATTCAATTGAATACAACTCAATACCTGCTTGTCCTTGCTCTCCGGGTAGCCACTCTCTCTAGCCAGTTGATGACGACTGTGTCAGGAATGGCATACCGAGAACTGAGAAAAAAAACCTGGAGAAGTTGTGGCATTTCCCAGAAATAACCATCATTCTTTTCCCTTGAGGTTTGAAGGACAGAAAAGCATCCGGGGGACCAGGTAATTAAAATTAGCTGTGTCCGTTTGCTGCACAGCCCTTCTGTGGGGAGAAGGCCATCAGTTTGCAGTCCCCAAATCAGATTTTCAGGAAGATGGTCCTTTAGGATGATTGCTGCCTTCTGTGAGCTGGTATATGGTGCAGCGCAGTTCTTTCTCTTCCAGTCCCTGCCTCTGGATATGTGGCAGGCAGATGGAGCCTTTGCATCACCAGATCACTGTCACTTCTACCCCCATCTATTCTGTGCATGTGCTGGTCTTCATTAAACAATTGCACTGAGTTTTGAGCTCTAGCCTCCCTACAGTGAGTGCAGAGCACACACAATATTTTTCTATATACCTATACGGTGGTACCCCATGCCTTATCCCTTCCCAGCCTTTTCCACTTCTCTTCTACTCTCTACCTAGATCAAGTATTTCAGCTTCTAAGAAAAGTAATTGGCATCTGTTTCTCGACCTGGCTTATTTCATTTAACATCCTTTGCTACAGAAAATGGAATCTTACAGTAATTTTAACACTACCTTTGTGCAGGGACCATGTTAATCTCAGTGTTGTTCCAAATTCCATATAAGCACTGCTAAAGGAAGCGTGAAATATGGTAGTCTTTAACCTTGTGTTGGAAAGCATGAGAGTTTTTTGTCTTGTCTTGTAAGGGAGATCCAACGTAGGAAACAAATTTTAGTAAAATAACGTTAACCGACTTCTTAGAGCTATTTTAAAGTTACTTATCATAACCCAACTTTTGAGTTCAGAAAACAGTATATAAGAGACTGCACCAAGAAAAGCAAAGGTGAACCTTATTTATTAGAGCATGGGCTTAAAGCTCAGACCAAGGGCAAGACAAAGAAGTGGCTCACCAAAGGCAAAGGGGCACCCTATACATGAAAAACCCTGCTGATTGTTCCCCTTCAAGTTATCTCATGCATTCAGACTTAGAGACTATCCTGTCCTGGTTGAACAATGTGTGGGCTCAAGTGGAAGCAGCTGTACATGTAGGCCAGCTCTGGCTACCAGACTAAGGTCCATTCCCTAGAGTCTGGCCTCAACCTGGGAGACCCCTCTCTGGATGCATAGAGCTGATGTCTTTAACTGCAAGGCTGCATGGAAATTCTGGGTCTATCTATGGACTTGTTGGTAAAAGAAAAGCATTTCTGATCCTTGCAGGATCTTCTTCAGTGGCGGATCTGCTTGGTAGTGGTTCTCATATACGTTATCAACTGCCACTGGCTCTCACTGTACTGAGCCAGGATGTGCTGTGGACTCCATCAGGAGACTATCTCTTGGGTCTTCTGGAGTCCCAGGGTTCTCCATTTCAGGCTCTCATGTCTTCACTAGCCTCTTTTTAAACATGCAGCCTCAACATGGATTGCTGTTTTAATCCCTTGTGTTCTCCTCTACCCTCAGGATAAGGAAGTCAATGAGGACAGAAGGTTCCGCATTTCCCAGTATCATTGATTTCTGCCATGCATTGATCTTTATGATCCGGAAGTGTCTAAGCTGGAGCCTCAATCTTCAACACATGGAGTTAGTTTTTATTAGTCTATGGAAATGAGAGTTCAGCTTCTTATAAGAGAGTAAGATGTGTTCTTGCCTGGCACATGTAGTTCAGATCCACGTCAAAGCTCTGGACTGGAAAAGTCTGATTATCCATAAATTTCAAAACATAACTTCTTCCCAATATGCAAAGTTGTCACATTTTACTTAATGATAGAAATATGGTCTCAGAAATTCATCATTAGGCAGTTTTCTCATTGTTTAAACATGAGAGTGTATTTAAACATATCTAAAAGGTACAGCCCCCTACACAGTGATTATATGGTTCATAGAATTGAGTATCAGATCTTTCAATTAATTGAAATGTCACTGTGTAGAGTTAGTAGAGTCCATGCAAAAATGAGCCTTTGGTTTGCTGAGCAGTGGGACTGTCGAGGATTGGGGCAGCAATTCGGGGAGGGACTACTTAAAAGACTGGCGTCATAGTTCCTAGCATGCACTCTGAAATCAGACAAAGACTGTAGCTTTGTAAGCCTCCATGTCATTTCCCGGCTGTGTGATGGTAGGCAGATGGCTTAATCTCTTAGACCCCGCCTTTCCTGGAGGTAACAGAATATCTGCCTTGGAACAAGCTTTTGTGAGAACTGTACCCACACCATCTGGTCCAGAGTTCTAGGAAGACTGTATTTACGATCAGGATCAGCAACAATGTTCTGTAACAAGCCAGAGAATGATATTTTAGGTTGAACTGGCTACAACTCAGCCAGTGGCATGAAAGTGAATGAAGGGGCAGGAGAATCCGCCTAGGGAAATGGGCATCCCCATCAAGTTCTGTGCACTGGGATTCCTGGTGCAGCACTTCATAGCACTCGGCTTGCTTAGCGCAAGGGTCTTCAGTGAGAAGCTAGTTCTGTGTCTGAACTAATGATGGGTTTGAAAGTGACATCAGAGAGTCCAGCACTTACTTTTTACTTCCTGTTCCCTGATCCTAGCTGTTTCCACTCTCTCCTCCTTTAAAAAAAAAAAATGCTGAGAGTTCCTAGCCTGCTGCAGTGGCTGAATGTGAGTCCATTCCCCTGGTTGACCACAGGACACTAAAACTGTGGCTGTAACCCCTGCCCAGGGTTGCCAGAGAGGACTGGATCCCATAGATCTAGACTGGAAAAAAAAATCCAAATACTAAGTCCAAGTACAGTTCCTAGTGAGTAAATTGAGCAATTCCAACCCACTGGTTAGTTTAGGAAATCTCTGTTGACTTCTTTATCTCTGACCTACCTAAACCAATTCCCTTCCTTCCAGATTCTTCCAGAAGCATTGAGATCTCAAAGCACAGGATCTCTGTCTTAGTTAGGATTTGTATTGCTGTGAGGAGACATCATGGCCATGGCAACATTTATAAAGGAAAAGTAATTAAAGGGGTGGCTTATAATTTCAGAGGTTTAGTCCAATATCATTATGGTGGGACATGGTGTTGTGCAGGCAGACATGGTGCTGGAGCTGAGAGTCCTACATCTTGATCTGAAGGCAACAGGAAGTGAACTATCTCACTGGGCATAACTTGAGCATATATGAGCCCGCAAAGCTCACCTCCATGGTGACATGCTTCACAAGGCCACACTTACTCCAAGGCCACACCTCCTAATAGTGCCACTCCCTTTGGGGGACCATTTTCTTTCTAACCACCAATCTCCTATCCGTGTGCTTGACACTAAACCACCAGCGGCCCTGAGCATGTAGTAGCGACCTTCTACCCCACATAGAAGGCCAGTTCTAATAACCTGGGAGGAAAACAGTCATTTTATGAGGGGAAAAATGGTCACTGGTGTAAAAAGAGGAGTCTTCTGTGAGTCATTACAACTGCCTCCGAGTTGTATTGGGACCGAGGCTTCCTGAGCTCTCCAACTGCCCACATCTGTCTTCACAACAAATGCTAACACTGCTATAATTCAAGGGTTCCTTCATATTCTGGCTGGAAAACTATGAATGACCCGGGATGACTTCTCAGGACCTAATCAGGTGATTGTTCCTTTCCATGGCAGGTGTGAAGACCAAGGCTAGTTTAAAATTAAAGCCTGTTAAGTGGGAAGCATAATAAAATCGATCAAAACACTTGGTTCTAATGGTAAAAAAGTATATTACCTTAAAACATGTCTTTTCTACTCGATTCTTACTCCTGCCATTTTTCAGCATGTGACAATTTACCAGGTAGAAAACTTGATGTGATCTGCCTTTGGCTTCTGACCACGCTGCATCCCTGCTCATACTCGGGAGGTCTGCGGTCACTGATTCTGCTCCTCCCCTTCTAGGTGCAGTGGGCTTCAATGCCTTATGCATCTCCAGAAGGGCTGCATGGCTGCCCACTCATTTGTATGTGCAATGTTTCCAGATTAAGACAGAGACACTTCAAGATCAATGAAAACATGTTTTATTTACAAGTCTGTACACTGTGTACACATAAAAATATACAAAACCAAAATAGAAAATATCCAAGTGTTAAAATGTGTACAAACACTTCTAAAATGCGTTTCTTGGAAAACCTCAAGCCATTAATTAGTTTGAAGAGAACATGTTTTGTTTTAAAAATTATCATACAAAAGAATTCCCAAAGCCTTTAAAAAAGTTCACTGGTTTCCTGCAGAAAGATTCCGTAAGTATTTATCTAGAGCAAAACAGGGCAGGTGTTGTAAACTTAGGTTTAAACACTACTGTTGCACTTGCTTTGTTGAAATCTGTTTTCCAGAGAATCAACAAATGTTTCTGTTTCTTCCCTTAATCTTGTAAAAAGCCATGGGCAGTCAACAGAGTCTTCAAAAATTCAGAGTTATATCAGGTTTCTGACTAAAGACAACACTTGGGTAATGGTTCTATGAATTGTAACTTTCAATGTTTATTCATTATTATCCATGACATGTAGAATGGCAGTGTGTGTATAGGAGAAGGTAGGGGTAAGGGCAGAAGCCTGGTTTATATTTAGCAGAAGGATATAAAATATTTGCTTCCTTCTCTAAAAAATTAGTGTTTTAATAATTAAAATAAAATTTACTTTAAAGTTTTTTTCATAAAGATGAAAGAAAAGGATAATAGAAAAACCAACCATGTGTGTAGATAAGTATATATACAGTTATATAACTATCTACGTGCACACCCTTGGGTTAGAATAAGAACTCTATCGGCAGCCTTAACTCTTCAAATATCACTACCCTAATCTTGTAGAGAACATATTGAGTTTCTTTTGCTATTGAAGACTTCATTCATTTAACAAGACAAGAATCAGATCTTGCATTTTATTGTCTTGAGCCGCTAGAGACATGCTGCTCACTCACTGAGTGTCTAAACAAAGCCTGAGTGACAGGAATGTAGAACGACCTCACAATGCGAATGTCCAGATAGAAAAAGCGTGTTGAAATGCAGGCACATTTTACCTAAGCTAGTCATGTCTACACAGAGCCATGGAGTAGCATTTGAACTATCAGAAAGTCAGAAACTGAAATAGTGTGACGGGACATGTCTGGAGACTAGAGTACCATGTGTCATTAGAAAAATCTGGCACAACTTCATCAAGTCACTGGTGCACACAATTTTTATCATAGCATAACTTATGGTAGACGATGCCACTTGAGGCACCCAAGCAGTGTCCAATTAATTCAGATAATGTGAGTATGGCCAGCTGGCAACATGGGCTGACTCTGCTCTAGCAGACGAACTAGCTCAGAAATATGACAGAGTAAGCCAAGCCTTTTGACATTCAATTCTGAAGACAGTAATGACACCGTAGTACTGCTTTCGCTCGGATGTTATAGTTCCAATGACAGAGGACTACCAGAGAGTCCAGGTTGACTGGCTGAGAGACCAAGAGGTCAAGACACAAGCAAAGTCCCATTTCTGAAGCAAAGCAGCTTGAGCTCAGAGATCAGGTAGGAAAAGACACAGCAATGCAGATGGACTCAGCCCCTAACTTGCCTATCGAAGCACATCTTAGATGTCTTCTTATTTGATCAACACTCCTCCTTTCAAAGTCCTGCGTAGGAAGAATGGGGTTTGTGAGGATGTGGTGAGCATGGTCAGTTACATTGGCCCAGTCCTGATATTTCATGGAGTTGTCTGTGGTTCAGCATCCTCACGTGAGCAATGAGACACAAGTTAGAGAGGATCTGGAAGTGACTGAATTGTGATTCGGGGACAACACTGGTGTCTTTTCAGTAGAAACAACAACAACAAGAAACAGAGTGTTCATATTTCTTGCAACATAAAGGAATGTGAAATCTCTCAGATCCGATGGTGGAGAAAGCAGCACCTTGTGGCTTCTGGTGGCACCATGAGGATCTAACCAGGGTCCCTTCACAGAAGAGGTCAGACATTTTTGGAAAAGGTGGCAGGCCAGTTAGTGTGGCTACTCCACAGTTGCTGTGGGGTTCATTTCAGGTTAGTAAATGTGGTGTGGAAGGATTTTATCAATGTCTGGCAAAATACTGCCACTTAGGACCCATTCAGCTAATACAAGAAGCGGCCATCACATTAGCCACCACCGTGTGACATTTGCAAGAGGCTAAGCTACTTAAACATTTAAATACAAGAGTGCCTAGCCAACAGTATATTAATATGGGCACCACATTTTCTGAATGTTTAACAGACTCTGAGTCCCAAGAGTCTTTAGGGCCATAATAAATTGAAAAACTTTAATTAAATTTCCTTTATGCTCTGCGGTCTCCTTGTAACCCCTGTAAAACCGAGAGCCGCCTTTTAAAAGTACACGTGCGACAACAGAATGCTATTTAACAACCTTTGAAGTGTTTTGTGGGGCTTTTGAACTTGAATATTTACACTGACCTCAATAAGTTATCCTCTAACCAAATTCTCACGCCACCAAAGGGGATTGTCTGGGATAATAAGTATGCCTGTAAGTGAATCCCCTTCAGGACAACAAAAGGAAACGTAATGTTTGTGAGTATTTATAATGGCAAAGCCTGGAAGACCCAGAAATATCCAAGGGCTCCAGGAGTAAATACGCATCCCACACCGGCACTTCCTCCTACAGAGTTACAGACAGGATTAGACAGGTACACATGGGGACAAGGCCAAGCTTCTGTGAGACTGCATGGCTGGACCAGGATGAGCAGAAGATGATGCTCAGTTGTGGAGCTCAGAATGGGCTCTCAGCAGAGGCAGTCATAACTGAAACCCTGACTCTACTCAGTTAACTGCCGGAGCAAGCCACTAGGGATGTCTGTAGCCTGCTTCCGTTCTGCTGGGAAGAATAACCAAACAGAAGCTAGTGGTCTCAGAAAACTATGCTTCCTTGGGAAGCAGTCCTTAGAGCATTCTGCAACAAACTCATTGGGAAACAGTTTTTTTTCTTTCTCTACAAAACTTTGATAGCCACACATTTTGCAAGGGGGTTTGCATTTAATTAAACTATTGTCATTGCCAAAACGTCTTAACTATACCACTGAGAGTTGCTTTGATTTGATATTGAAACACCAGCCTGTTTAATTACAGAATTCTAAAATGCTTCTCTTCCACTACCTTCATTGAAAAACAAACAAAAAAACCCCACACAAACGGATGTATTAGTGGTAGAAGTTTCAGTTAAAAAAATCTCAGTACAGTTACCATTGGGAAGAACACTTTCTCCTGCCCGTACCTCTGCCACACGTACATTCACCTTGTTAAAAGCCATTCTGAGGCTCTATCACATTGTTAACATAAAAAAATCCCTATGAAAACAAGGAAGGACTCCTAGCCATTTGTCAGTAGAACTGGGGGACATTCAGAGTGCATGAGGGGCAAGTTTTGAGCAGCCGAGAAAAGCCTACAGAAATTGCACACAGAAACAACGGGAGTGTAGCCTCTGCAGCTCAGAATGTGCACTCCAGACCTACTCTTTAGAGTTTGGAGGAACAAGGGTGTCCCCTGGCTGACCTGCAGTGACCCTGCATGTCACTGGCTATGTGACATTTACAAAGCATCTTGGCAGGCCAGGTGCATACAGTGGAATAGCCAGGGCATGAACACCTGGCCAGTCACAACCCTGCAGGCACCACCTGTACTGCTGCCTGTGTGTGCGCCAAGTGTTGCTGATCAAGGAAGGGATGCTGCAGGGAGACAAAGACGCTGCTTTTTCCTAGCAGTCAGGGTTTGGCTTGGCTTCTTGGGATGGATGAGATGTTCTTTTCTAAGGGTGGCCCACTTCTCAGTCACATCATCCAGAGAGCACTGGGAAGCAGAGCTTCAAGGCCATGGTTGAAAACCGCGTGGCTGACAAGATGCCCGGAAGGATTTTAAACAGGTCTGGGTGCGAATTCAGACAGCCATCACAGAATCCAGGCTGCTTCAGGAGGAACACATGGACAAATGGCCCATGGGACCTCCCCTTGACTATTTCTAGATGGAACCCATATTATCAGTAGTATCTCCCTAACTTCTGGCTGGAACCACCTGTGATAGAGTGTCCCTGCTGTAGAGGTATCGTGTCCATGGGTACGCATCTGATTTCTTTCTGTGCATCCTGTTTTTGCTTCTTTCTTGGATAGTTTTAAAGGCCCGTTTCTGTACTCATAGCAGTAACAGTTACCCAATGGCTTTGAATAGAAAGCATTCTCATGGCCACTAAGTTACAGTTAAAGACAGCACATTGCCTAAACCTATCTTCAAGTATTCTGTGACTCTGAGGACAGCAGTAGTACCTTATTGCACATCAGTTCCCAAGAGTTCCATTTTAAGAGTATGTATTGTTGGTGCTGGTGACTGGGCACCGCAGGGCCCGGAAGCCTGGCAGTACCACCTTGCCCTTGCGGTATAAATCCGCTTGGGTGCCCATGTTCAGGCGTTGCACCAGGAGCTTCTCGTAGAGCAGCGGGTGGTATGCCCCCAGGGTGCAGGCTGCGTCGTAGTACAGCTCGTGGTAGTGGCAGAGCTCCGTCTGCCGGACGGACGGGATGTACTCGTACACATGCACCTCTCTGCACATGGACATCATGATGAGGATGCCTGCCGAGGAAGGAAAGGGAAATACCGTGAGAGGGCGACTCCAAGAAACAGGGGATCTTTCCTCGGAAGGGGGCATGGAGTTGTGGCGGCTTCCGGGGATGACTGTGGCGAGAGAGACATTTGCAGTGTTCCCGCTTCCGTTATGAAGAGCAGCTCATGGGGGAACGAGTCTGTAAAGATACAATCCTGATAATGGATAAGCGTATCCATTCGCTTATTCAGTTATTACTATGGAACTAAAACTGACATGCAAAGTTAAAACTGAATGTAAGGGGACCTTGCTCCAGTGTATGATCTATAACTTCCAGTTTACTCTCTTGTGCTGCGGTCAACAAGCGTATCCCCCAAAGGACTGTTATGTTCTGGAGAGACAAACACTATAAAAATCTGATTATGAAAGTTTATTATACATGAAATAGAAACCATTCTTCTGACCTTTCTAAAGTGGAATCCTACAGTGTACAATGGAGTTAGGATGTAGATTTTAAGATTTCTGCTAACAATTTTATGTTTCCCAGCCACATGTCATGGGGTACCCTTATAGCCTGGGCTACTTTGGGACAGGAGGATTGCTTGAGTCCAGGATTTAGACACAAACGTGTACTCTCAGGGTACAGTGAGTTAGAACACAGGTTGGGCTGCCACAATGACAAAAGGTTACGAGTCTCATTAAGGCTGTCCCTATTAAGCTGTCTTCAATTCTAAGTGTTTCCAGTCAACAACTACAAAATCTCATCATTAAATGATGTTGCTCTTCACTCAGGCTAGTTCTTCTTTTCTTTCCCCTCCCTCCCTTCCTTTTCTCTGCTCCACCATCATGAAGCTATTTTTGAGTCAAGGCCTCACTATGTTGCCCAGGTGGACCCTGACCTTGAGATCCTCCTCCACGGACAGCCGAAATTCTGGCATTAAAGGTGTGTGAATCTAAACTTGAAATTTTTTTAAAAAGGTGCACTTACTCCATCATCTGATGTCCTTATTGTGAACAAAATATAAAGTCATACTGTTTCTGTTACCTCTAACTTGTCCTGCATAGGACTGTCATATTTTCCAAGAAATTAAACCATGTTTGGGCCACAAAAATCTAAAACCAGGGATAGAAATATTGAATGTTTGTCTACATGGGAAAAGTCTGAGTTTGTCCCTAGTACCAGAAAACAAAACTAATCCCAAATCGAAGAAATTCTGCCTGAGCTCTGCTGGGGAGAGAAGTGAAGGAAACTCCCTTGGTCAAGCAGGATCTAGAAGTTGAAGCTGAGACGGTTTCCTGAAAGGCAAGGCATAGAGGGGAACAAAGGGTTGCTGGAGAGACTACCCTACCTCTCTGTGCTGAGAACCCTGGATCATGGCAGGGTACTGTGATAACTGACCCAGAGACTCTATGAAGAGAAGTTTCTCTCCAGAAGGATGTCAAAACTTTGCATCACTGGTTAGTTCCTGTCCTCTCCTTCCCAGGTTTATCAGAGTTCTCTCTTCCACCATAGCACAGGCACGAGCCAGATGCCATCCCTGCCTTGGACCACCCTCAACGAACTGATGTTGGTAAGGCCAACGGAGAATGAGAAGTTGGCACCTGCTACATGACCTCTGGGTACCTATCCATCAGGGCATGCAACACATGCCACATTAGTTTCTCTGTCTGTGTGGCAGTAATGGTTCTGTGAACATTTGTTCTTGTTCTCATTCGGTAAAACCACCAATAAGGGGTTGTCTTCTTTGAATCTGAACTGTCTTACACTTGATGCCTTTCCCACTATGAAGTGTAAAAACCCCACTGAAACTGTGAGACACAATAAGTCCTTCCTCCCTTGTTTCTATCAGCTGCTGTGATCCAGTGGTGCAGTAGGATTCTCAACCACTGGTTTGGTGGTTGAGAAAGCCAACCACATACAGAGGATTAAATCTTTGATCCTTGTCAAGCTGGCATCTCTGTGGTTTGATATCAGCAGGTGGATTCTTCTTAGCTCCACAGTCTATGGAGCTGGAATGATATGTGTTCTTTGGTCTAGCTGTGATTTTTACCTTTGCATCAGTTACTTTCAACTACCCAAGCTTATGCATGCTGTGCTGGTGTGTCTTCTCATCAGTGATTGACAGCCTTTGAGGCTTCCTGGGTTCCATACATATGGATTCAACTGGAAATATTCAGAAAGAACCAAGTCTGTGTTGAACATATACAGGTCTATTTTCTTGTTACTATTGCCTAGAGAATACAGAATAGGGGCCATTTACATATTGTTTCCATTACATTAGGAGTTATAGAAGTCTAGAGATGATTAAAATACATGGGAAGAAGTACAGATTTCATGCAAATAATATACTATTTTATATCCAGGACTTGAGTTCCTGTGCTTTGGTGCCCATGGTATCCTACAAACTTTCCCACAGATACCAAGGGACATTCTTGTGTCTTTAAAAGTTTCATTCATACAAAGGCTAGTCACCATATTATATTTTTAAAAATTAGGTCATTTTAAAAAATGAATATCTTATTTATTATTTGGAAATTTCATATAATGCACCCCAATCACATTCACTTCCCAGTCTTTTAGATGCTTATGACTCACTCCAAATGAAACGGTAAGGAGAAAAATACCAAGTCTAATTTGTGTTGCCCATATACTCACTGGAGCATGGTCAAACTGCTGGCGGCCAGAACTTTAAAGAAAACAGAGTCCTTTCCCACCCCTGCCCCAGCCAGAAGCCATCAGCTGTGAAGAACTGCACTCCAGCTTCCCTATCACAAGGTTTAAGAGTCTCTTCAATGCCTTCAAGTCTAGGCTGTTTCTTTTTTTACTGATTTTTTTTGAGCTATACATTCTTTTCTGTGCTCTCCTCCTTTTCTCTCCCCTCCCCTTCAACCTTCTCCTATGTGTACATAGGTCATTTTAAAAACCTGTTTCTATGTAGCAGTAATGCAACCGAATCCTTGAGGACAATTACCTATTCTCTCTATATATGTGACATATATATCTTTGGTTCTTTTCTTATTTTAAAACTCTCTCTCTCTCTCTCTCTCTCTCTCTCTGTGTGTGTGTGTGTATGTGTGTGTGTGTGTGTGTGTGTGTAGATTTGTGCACTTGAAGGCAGGTGTTTGAAGAGGTTAGAGGTATTGGATTGCTTGGAGCTGGAGTTACAGGTGGTTGTAGGTCACCTGATGTGAGTGCTGGGAATCAAAGCTGAATCCTCTGGAGGAACAGTACACATTCTTAACCATGGAGCTGTCTCTCCATTTCCACATTTTTTGTCCTTCAACTGGAGAGCTTTCCCAAGGCGATGCCATGCTAAGAAGAACATGCTGATCACACAGCTGGCCCTGGGCTTCCTGGTAAAATAGCAGCTCTCAAACTTGACAACGAGAAAGAACTATTCAAGCAACTGATCAGATGGCTGTTATTGGAACTCATGCCCATGCTCAGAAACTGGGGTTTCACTGGTTTGTGTGTGGGCAAACTCTGAGTCTTTAACAGGCATTCCTAGGCTAACTGTAGTAAATGCCCATTTAAAAGAAAACAATATGGCTAGCGATGGACCAAAGCTTTTGTAAAATACAACAAGGATGCTGAGCCTATGTCAGACCTGAACACTGGTCAAGCTGGATTGAGTGACAGATGCTCTCTGTACAGTGGTGTACTGGTGATGCCTTAAGGCTCAAGCTGGTCTAAGATACAACTGTTTGAATAATGGCTGTGAAGGTTCTCTGACCTCTCAGTAAAAAGGCTATAACCTGTGTGCTGGTAGCTAGACTAGAACTGAACAGATAGCCCACCCAAGTAGGGCAACCACAGGCACTTTCTGTGGATGCTCCTGCTGTTATTTTAATCAGAAAGAAGAGATAAAACAGACTACTTTTGTTAGAGTATTCTGGAAAAAATTTTACTACTTTTGCTAGTTGGCTGCTATATCTAAATTTCTATCTCTGTTAAACATGGAATATATATTTTGTCCTAAGACTAAGCAAGAAGTTATGCCTTCAATATAGTAGGTTGTACAGTTATTTTAGTATTTAGTATTAAAACAACCTCAAGACTCACTGAAACAGAAACACTGGTCAGTGTTTTCGAAACTTCTCAAACTAATGGTTGGTGGAGGCTATGCCAGTGCGGGTATCTGTCCTGAGTCACCTGCACAATGCCTTCCGAATTCCGCCTCTAGACAGAAACTTAGCCACGAAGCTTTCCCATTTCATTCTGCATTCTCACATGAACTTGTGGCTTCCTGGAACTATGAACCTAGTAGCCAGAGTGCCCTAAAATTCAAGTAATAATACATTTGGCCACAGCATGCATGTGGCAGCCAGCTGAAATATGGATATTATAACTGGCGTGGAAATACCTTCAAAGAGAAAGAAATAACTAATCTTGTACCAGGTACACATGAAAGGTAGGCTGGAAGACCTGATGGCCTAAAAAGATTATTTCTTAAAAATTTAATCTTTTAGAAATCGCCACAAGTAATTATTTTGCATATACATACTTTGTCTTTTTCCAAGGCTATTGGTAATACGTAATAGACTCTGCCATAGGATAAATACAGAAATCATTAGAACATGTTTAAATTTATAAACCATCTCCCGAAGTTACCAGTACACAGCAATAAACAAAAACCTTCTTTTTAGTTTTTAGTTCTTTATAGTTTGCAGAAGGACCTAGTGGGACATCCATGGCGGAAGATTGTGACAGCTCTCCATGTGTGTAGGGACAGGACATGTGGGAACAGGGACTGTAGAGAGGTAGAGCACAGCCGAAGGACAGAGTCCTTGAGTGCAGTTGGATACCACCTCAATTAATACCCAGCTTTATTAAGGTAGTACCACGAAAATCACTAGGGCTTTAGAGAAATGCCTTTCAACAAACTCAAGAACTCATACTTCCATGCAAAGACGGGACTAAGTTCTCTTTTGAGATGACCTGGGAAAGTGCCTCAATATGATTCTGAGAAAAATATTTGGCTTCCACTGAAGAACCTCCCGGACAGTGCTGTGATAACCTGGGCACCTACAAACGACGTCAGAGCAACAGCACTGTGTTCTCTCATCTTCTGACTGACTTAGCTACAGTGTCGGGGTCTTACACGGCTCTACAGTCGATGACCCATGAGGGATCCCACAGGATCTAGCATAGAGCTCCACTATGTCACAGCAAAGGACACACACAAAATCAGCAAAAGAGAAGCTCATGGAAAGCCGGACACAAGCTTCTGTCACCTTCTTCCAGAAAGTCACACAGGATGTTCTTCACTCCTCCAGCAGTGAGAGTGACACCGCTGAAATCTGTCCCTCGAGATCCTCACTCTCAGTTGGTGATGGAGGGATTAGGTGAGCATGCTACAAATGCTGGGTGCTCATTGGTGGCAACAGTGACTTACGGACCTATCCCTATATCATGTGCGTACACAGCAAGAAGGCAGGAAGGGAATCCTTCCCAGCACACAAACTAGCCAGAACCTTCATCTTGAACTTCTGTCTTTGAACTATGGGGGACGTACTTGCAGCTGCTCAGGTCACAGAGACTATGTTATTTCTGTTACGGTAAGCTGAGATGATGAAGGTAGCATTGCATCTGGAATGGCAACAGGGGAAGCATGTTAGATGCTTGGCATTCAGGGACTGGTTGGGAGTGGGTCACAGAAGACCTCTGCCTGGAATGTTCAAAAATTTCAAACTCTCAAAAAGAAAGTAAGAGTTATACATTACTATGTAGTAAGAGGTGTGGGCTGTGTTCCCAGCATCTGAGAGGAGCACGGGCCCTTTTGTTTGGTCCCACCTGGCTCCCGGCCTCTGGGCTAGCTTAGATTCGAAATAACCACACGGAAATTGTATTAATTTAATTACTGCCTGGCCCATTATCAGTAGCCTCTTGTTGGCTAACTCTTACATCTGATTCAGCCCATTTCTAATAGTCTGTGTGTCACCACGAGGTAGTGGTCTTACCGGGAATCATTCAAGCATGTCTGACCCTGGTGGCTTCACGGTGGCAGCTCTTTGAGCCTTCTCTATCCCAGAATTCCGTTCTGTCCTCCCTGCCTATCTAAGATTTTGCCCTATCAAAAGGCGGAGGCAGTTTTTTTTATTCAACCAATGAAAACACAGTAATACAGAAGGACTCTCCTATGCCATGACCAGAACAGGTTCATAGGTTCAATGAGCAGCACTCTAGGTGTAGAGGGCTAGAAACCTACTGTAAGACCAAGTTCCTAGGTAGGAGCCAAGGGCCATCCTCACAAACAGATCCAAAAATGAGCAGTCACATCATCCTGCACAGTTTTGTGTATAGGTAATATAGACATTAAATTCAAATACCACTTTGTAACCATTTCCCTATACCAGACTGACACAGATAATTCACATCTGGCTTTGCTAAGATGTTAATTGATCTTATTTTTAATTGCTTCTATTTCTGTTGAGAATTACATAAATTAAAAAAAAATTAAAGCTAGGTGGTAGTGGTACACACCCTTAATCACAGCACTCGAGAGGCAAAGGCCGGCAGAACTCTGTGAGTTCAAGGACAGCCTCGTCTACCAGAGCTAGTTCCAGGACAGCCATGGCTGTTACACAGAGAAACCCTGTTTTGAAAAACAAACAAACAAGACAAAACGAAATTCAAAAGAAAAAGCAAACCAAAACCCAGGTTCCCTAGTTTAGCTGCCACACAATTCTGTTGCTACTAACTTTGAAAAATTACTTAGAGAATGTACTGTTAAATAGTCTTGTTTACCAACTACCAAGTTTTAATTGCTTTTGTAATTAACACAAGTCTTGCTGATTTCAACTTGGAGCTGGACTTCTGAAAGCCAGATAAGTACCTAAGAGTTTTTGATATATTTCCCAAGCTAATCAAATGGAAACTTAATCAGCTACTTAAAATCTTTAAACAAAATTCAACTCATGTCTTTTTATACAGGCAGGTTTTTTTTTTCCAGAAAACACCTTAGGAGGAATTCATTTGAACAATTATCAGTGTGTTCTCAGAAGTTATGACTCAAGAGGCATCCATTTGCCAACTATATATATTTTTTAATATTGGACATGGCAATGAAATTATCGAAGCAATTAGAAAGCATTTCCATTGGTCTTAATAAAATGGCATGTTAGATGACTCAGCATGATAAACAGATGGATAATTATTTGCTTTGAAAGCAGAACCAAAGGCAAAGTTGACCCTTTGTCTATAATATATCAAGTTCTGAATAAATGGGGTGTTATCTAAAAAGCCCCAGGGGTGTGCACACATTATGATACACAGTGGGAGTCAGGGGGCCTCCTGGGCATGCATACATACACGTGACACACTGGGGTGTCGGAAAGTGCTACAGCCATGCACTATCATATATATGATAGGAGTCAGGCAGCCCTATGGGCATGCATGCAGGCATGCACGGTACACTGTGGGACTCAGGTAACAGCATAAGCTGAATTTGATTCAACAAAAATTATGCCGCTTTCACCTGGCAGAATGTTTAATATTGTCAAATTTCTTGGTGTAAACATTTTTCCATCGAAGAGCAAAATGAGCTATTGGTATAAAACTACAAATTGATAAGTAACAGCAAAAATCAATTTAAGTCACTTTTTAAGAAAACACTTGGCCATGTGGAGTCAGTTAGGAATTTCCGAGAATGCCCCACAAGACAAGGAAGACACAGTCTGGATGGGTGGTGGTGAGGAGGAAAGACTTGGGCCACTGAACGAATTGCCAGGCAAATGGGAAATGTTGTAGCTGTGTTGTGAGTCCTTCCGTACATTTGATCATAAGATGGAGCACTGAACAGGTATACCTCTGATGGCTTCAAGAGAATAAGTGACTTTTTAAGTGAATTTACAGAAAATATCTGTGGATCAAAGTTGTTGGAAATATGAACTTACATTGCAGGAGAGTAATTTAAGGTGCATCTAACACACTGAAGAATATAACATGTGCAATAATAATACTTGCATTGTAGGAGAGTAATTTAAGGTGCACCTCACACACTGAAGAATATAACACGTGCAGTAATAATACTTGAAAGCTAATTTTAATTCTTTTATGTCATTTGATTCAGAATGCAAAAAGTTATGATACATTTTGTACTATCATAATAAGGACTTAATTGGTTTGTGATTTTGCATTAATGTTCTCATTTTGAACAGTATATTGGAAAACTGGATCTTAAAATGTAATATAAAACGGAAAAAAGGGAAGTTTTGACTTATTTTCAAGCATGTAATTTTTGTGTATGTATTAAATAGCCTGAAATTATGTGTTTGCCTCTGTGAATTTTAGAAGTAGTACCTAAAATATCATCAGTAGAGGCTGCCTTTGGTAAATGATGGAGTGGTAGTGGTTTACATAACAAAAAAAATTAGCAGTAGGTTATTACTGTAAATTTTAGAAGTATTACTTTCAATATCACCACTAGAGGTTGCCTTTGAAAAATGGATGGAATGTTGGTGGTTTATATAACAATAACAATAATGATAATAATAATAATAAATTGCCAGTAGGACATTACAAACCAGCTAAGTGTCTAGTGTGCCTGATTCATGGCCATAAGCTGCCCACTAAGATCCGGGAGGCTGGCTGGCCTTTCCTGGATTGCATGGGCACTTTCTGTATACTACCAGCAGTGAGGTAGGCTCTAATCTATGACTATCACTGAGTATATCCACCCTCTTTAAAAGTACTTAATCTCATATGGGCAAAAAAAGAAGCTGTAGGAGTTCAAGGAAAGAATTCCCTACTCAGTCAGAATTAATGACTGCACTGCAGCAAGTTCCAAGACACAATCACTAGTATCAAACTGGGGATGAAAGAGAGAAATGGTAATAGATTAAAACACTGTCCAAAGAAATGGGTCCTTTGGGGTCATCTAAACGATCCTAGTGCATCAGCTTAATTTATAGTATTGTGTGGCACAGCAGGTGTGAGGGGCCTGTATGCTTCCCTGGGGAGACCAGACTTACACTATGTCTCCAGGGTGGCTTTTAATAACCCTATGACAGATGCAGACTCCGATTAGAAATACAACCAGGTAACTGTTGGAAATGAGTTATGTATGCTCAGGACAGTCACCTAACCATAAGGCTTGGGACTTAAGGAAGTAGCTTAAGGAAGGAGAAATTTCTGTCACATACAGAATACATTTGTGATATGTGATAGTACATGATTGGAGCAATGACTCATTGACATAATTGGCTCCATGATATCAAGCACTCTGAAACAATAAAAATACTCAACAACGACAAAAACTCCCAGGCAACAACTATGGTATGTAACTAACTCCATGGCCTTTTGACCATAGAGGAAATGAAAGGCGATTTCAGCTTGATTAGGCCTTTAATGAGAAAGCAGTCTATTTCCAGTTGGGAGTGAGGTATTATTTCACCTGGAGCAAAACGTTGGATGAGGCACAGCAGAGTTATAGCTAAGGATTACTACTGAGTAGTTATTGAGCTTAGCCACATGAAAACTTCATTACAAACTGTCTCATTTGTAAAAATTCGGAGCTTAGAGCTAGTAAATCAGGGCCCTGCTTTTATTCTGATCTGTTTGGAATTTCAAGGTTTGGACCACAAACCTAGGAGGAGGTAATTATCCTGCAGGAGCTATACATTACACCAACGGATGATCCAAAAGTTCAGAGACCTAGTCCTGCTGGCTCATTCTCCCCAGCAAGTGCAGAAGGGGTGCTGGGGTTGTGGGAGTCCATTGGGGGCGCACTTGCCACACTGAGCCCTGATGTGGGAGAGATGTGAACTGGTGCAAAATAAAATCAGAATGATGCTGACAGGAAGGTTGAGGAGAATGAGTTGGTGTCTTCCAAATGCTTAAACATTTAGCTAATAATGTTATTTACTTCCTTTTATAAAATCTATAAAGCTACAGGAGATTCCCTTCCCTTCCTTTCCTCCCTCTCTCCTGCCCTCCCTCCCTCCCTTTCTTTCTTTTAAAAGGCTTCCAATTATACCTGCAATTTCAACTTTCAGGAGGCCGAAGCATGAGAATTTCCATGTTTGAGGTCAGCCTGGATCACACATCAAGACCTTTACCCAAAACTGCTGTCAAGCAACGCTAATTAAAACAGTAAGCACTATTTTCATTAAGGTTTGGTGAAAGTGTTGGGCTTATATCTATGTGAGAACAAATAATGTCTCCAGACTTCTTTTGACTCACATACTCATGAAATGGATTTTTGTCGGGTGGGGAGGGAGTATATTTTGGGGCCAGTGAGACAATTTAGTAGATGAAAGCACCTGGCAGCAAACCTGGTAAGTTTGACTCCCAGGACCCATACGCTAGAAGGACAAAACCAACTCATGCAAATTGTCCTTTATCCTCCACATGTATGGTGTGGAATATGTGTGTGTGTGTGATTTTTCACTTAAATTAATGACCATGACACCATAGATTCAGGTCAAAATAGATTCAGGATTATGTAGAAATGTTTTGAAAGATAACTTTCAGTTATTAATATGTAATTGAGTTAATTTTTAATGTTTAAATGCAATAAATATTCATATTTTAAATAATGATTCTTTAAAATATTTTGACAAGCAGGGTTATTAATTTGTAACATGGATTTGATACTTAAAATGCAGAAAACATGATTTTAAAGTACTCACCTATAATGTTAGAGGGATAACAACATTATAAACATAAAATGTTTAATGAGTATCTTATTAATATTAATGAATATAGTGAAAGTATAGTTTAATTCATTTAATATGAATATGTACTGAATCATCATAATTCTTTAAATGTCTTCTACATCATTTATTATTACTATTTAAAGATTTATTATTTTATTTCAATGTCCATGTGTTTGCCTGTGTATGTGTATGTGCGCTACATGCACGCAGTGCAGAAGCCTGTGGAGGCCTGAAGAAGGCACAGATCTCCTGGAACTGGAGTTACAGATGGTTGTGTGCTGTCATGAGGGCACAGAGAATGGAGCCCAAGTCCTCTGCAAGAGTAGCAGGTAGTCTTAACTGCTGAGCCATTCCTCTGGCCCCATTATTGTTATTATTATTTTAAAAGGATAATAAATCCGTAGCTTTGATAAACTCTACACACATGAACTGAAGCCCTCTGAAAGAGATGATTTCCCAACACTGAAGTGTGGAGAAGCTGCAGGATGTTGTAGAGTGTTTCCTTAAGTAACTAAAGAGGCCCAATTATTTGCAACAATACTATAATGTGCTCAGTTGTAAATGAAGCACTTTTGTTCCAAACTGATTCTATCAGAGAAGCTGACTGTGAGAATGGGCAGATTGTGAAGCGTGGGGAAATAAATGGCTTAAATCCTTCACTGGGGTCCAGTCCCAGTGAGGACTCAGCTCTGAGCTCACCAGGCAGCCTACACTGGAGCAGATCTTCGGGACATCTCTTCCTTCTGACACTTAGCTGTCTTGAACTACCTGCCCCCTGCTGTGTAAACCAGCCTAGTAGACTCCCATTTGTAATGGACATGCATTCTATTGTGTTCTTCTGGCGGATCCTGGATAAACACATCTTCTATCATTTGTGGATCCTATGTATTTTATGGGCACAAGGAATGGTGTGTATGAAAGCCATGGACAGAAATGAGGACATGATGAGCTGGGGGTGCAGTGAGAAGAGTGAGACCCAAACAGACTTCAAAGAAACACTATGTACAAGACATAGACACCAATACAAATAGTGAAATATATGGTTGCTTATGTTTGAATTTTTTGTTTGCTTCTGAGTTAGAGAAAGGAAAGCAAGAATACAAATGCAAGCTACATCTAATAGGGTCAGAATGTAAGATTTAATGCTACACCATTTTGAAATATAAATGTCTTATATTTTATTGATCCCTGTATTATTTAAAGTAAATGTAAATAAAAAATTATTATTTCACTTGTATTTAATCATAGTCATAACGAAGCAATAAGCAAGAGAGCAGGTTGGAGTTCTGGGTCCTCTCACTGCATCCAAGTCCAATAACTTATTGATAGAACCAACGGAAAGCTTTATAGTTTGCTGCAACTTGGATTCTTTCTATGAGGCTGAGAGTGGGGCTCTGAATACCCCAGAAGCAGCATTAGGGTTCTTTGAGACTGTAAGAAATGGAAATTCCAACATCCTCCACTACTCAGACTCTTTGTTTTAAAAGGCTGCTGCAGCTAGCCTTCAAACTGGCTCTCACTGGTTCCTGCCTGCAGTCATGCCTCTGCCCCCCTCCCACAGCAAGGCTTGCGTCCTATAGCCTATTAGAAATGGGTGATTACAAGCTCTGGAGAGACTGAGCCAGAATCATCCAGCTGATCTGTCCCCAGATTACTGACTCGCACAGGTCTGTAAGGTTACACAACATTGATCATTCTTTTCAGTTGCTGGGTTTCGCTTTGCAGGAAATGGGTTGCTAATATAGGCTTGCTAAACTTTAAGAGCCTGTTCACCAAATACTGTCTGTCATTCCTCAGTATCTGGGGAACGGAACCCAGGGTCCCATGCAGATACCCAAATCCAAAGGTGTTCAAGCCACTTATAAGTTGTTACAGCATTCCATATTCCTTTGCACATCTTCCTGTGTGCTTTATGCATCTCTAGATGACTTACAATACCTAAAACAATATGCATGTTATATAAATAGTTGTTACTGTTTGGGGAAATAAAGACTAAAGAAAAGGTCTGCTCACATTTAGAAAAGAAGCAATTTTAAATAGTGTTTTCAGTGAGTGGCTCTTTGAATCCGAGGGTGTGAATCCCAGATGTATGAGGTCACTCTACTTCATTTGTGCAAACTCCTCAGCATGTGTAAGAAAACGCAGGCTGTGTTTGTTGCATGAGCAATCACCCATGAAATCACTCTTTATAAATGGATAGTGGTGAGTGAAGAGAGTTATTCTCTCTGCTTCCCCCAGCAGTGTACCGGACAGGAATGTAGTGCAAGGGGAGGAAGACCCAGCTTTGGGCTATCTCTGGATAAGGACTTCCATGCTGACCAGCTTCCAGGCACAGGGGCAAGCGTCTAATTAAACAGTCTAACCCTCCTTGCCCCTCTGAAATGGGTTTTGTTCAGGAGCTGGTGCTAGCGGTTGCAGCACTTAGAGATAACAGATGCTGCGTATCCAAGTCAACACGCCGGCAGGACTTTAAAGCAGGAAAAAGGCATTTGGAGCATACTTCTGGTCACAGCAACAAAACAAAACAGCCCATCTCACTGATTTCACCTACGTTCTCACGGGAGAGAGACTGTGATGTGGTTGACAACATTCCCATCCTTTTGAGCATAACTGAACAGATAGACTCCATCTCATCCAGATCAAAAGGGAAGTATAAAGACCACAACAGTTTGGGGATGCCCAGAGGGCACTGGTAACTGTTACCCCAGTTGCTTCCACTGCTCGTAGTGGTGAGACTCATACCCTTCCTGATAGAGAGGCTCAGAGGCAGAGAGTGAGTCTAATGAAGCAGATGGCCTCCACTAGAGCCTGATCTCCACCCACACAGCACAGACTGCCTGGGGGGAACCCAATGTTTTCTTATCAATTTGCTGCATTACAGTTTCTTTTCATTGGCAAAACTCAGCCATGCTTCCCTACAGGGCCCCGTGACAATGGAAGGACTCCCTGTTAGTACTGTTAGAATATGGTAGCCACCAGGAGGCTGTCATAACTGAGCACTTGAAATAGGACTGGTTGGCCTCAGAACAGATGTTACAAGCTTCTTAATTGGAATTAATGGAAGTGTAAATAGTTGTGTGACTAGCAGATGCTGCACC
This sequence comes from Dicrostonyx torquatus, assembly GCA_028555095.1. NCBI lineage: Eukaryota > Metazoa > Chordata > Mammalia > Rodentia > Cricetidae > Dicrostonyx > Dicrostonyx torquatus. The sequence goes on along the minus strand of JAQHUG010000402.1, from coordinate 1,308,155 downwards.
GAACAAAGGCAGCGCTACAAAACAACAGTTGCAGCTGGCCAGCTATCGACCCTACCTCACTCTTTCCAAGGCTTTATGAGGTTCAAAGCCTGCAAGATGCCAAGAAGAAGGCAAACACAAACCCAGGTCTTCCCAGCCTCCTTGGTTTCAATGACAATGAATTGCAGCTCCCCTCCTGCACAGACAGAAACAAAGAACTCCACATCCACAGTGAACAGCCAGGAGGATGGCTGCCCATGTGACCTGAGCTCTTTTTCAGTCTGGGAATTACCTTCCATGTCTATAACCATCTAGCTGAACCTTTCAAGTTTTAAATCTCTAATAGTTATGTTTGATTCTACCCCCAATTCTGCTTTAAAATTCTTGCCTTATATGGTAATGGCATGAAAAGAAACTTTATTAAACTTGGCCGTGTCCTCTTATGCTCTCTAACCACTATTCTAGCACATTCACTCTTTGCTGAAAAGTGGATTAAACTTCCTTTCCTAAATCAACAGGACTTTGGAAAACTGGACTCTGGACCAACAGTTAGGGAGCCTACATGGGACCAACCTAGGCCCTCTGCATGTGTGTGACAGGTGTGTAGCTTGGTCTCTCTGTAAGGCTCCTAGCAATGAGGTCAGAATCTTCCCTGCACTTTGGGGAATCTGTCCCCCATGCTGGATTAGCTTGCTCAGCTTGGACTCAAGGGGAGGAGCTCGGTCCTGCCACAACTGGATTTGCCAGGCTTTGTTCTAGCCCATCATGACCTGCCCCTTCCTGAAAGGACAAGAGGAAGGGTGTCCAATACTATGGTTGGTATGTAAAATAAATTTTAAAAATATTAAATAAAAGAAAATACATAAAACAAAAGAATTGAGGCTTTCAAATGAAACTGTCAGAGGCATTGCCTTCAAAGCAGTTACACGAAGGTTTTCCTGGGATTTTATACAAAATATTTCATATCACTATGATGATACACCTACTCCAAAAGCTTCAAGCCTCACTTGAGGATACTGTGCCCTTAATTTAAATGAAGCCAGTGTTGTCTCTACAACTCTGCCCTCTACTGATGGAGACCCTCTGAGCAGCCCAAGAAATACTATAAACACAGTGAACTTAGGGTGTCAACAAACCCAATACCTTTGGTTCAGTTACAGGCTCTCATATCGCCCATGGCATTCAAGACACGCCTTCAAATGCCCTGCATAGGTAATATAAAAGAATGGGGTGAAGAGCTCACCACAGATGAAGAAATGGGGCAAAACCATAGACTGTGAGTACCAAACCATGGCTGAAAAACACAATGCAAGCCACACACAATTAATTAACAACTTATAGACACACCTACCAATGAACCCAGAAGATGGCGGGTTGGGCTGGATCTTCTCCCTTGTGTTCTCCTGGATAATGTCCCAAAGCTGCCATATGAATTTGGGGTGAAGAATATAAAATGGCTGAGTTGGGTGTCTCCGGCGGTGCTGGATATATGGAGTGAAAAGGTTGTAATCTGGCTTCTGATACCACTAAAATGAAACAAAGCATCTCAAATTGATTCCAGAAGATCACGCCGTGAAAAGAAAACAGTCTGCGTATGTCTGGGGGAACCTAGAAGACCATGGGCCAGCCTGGAGCTGGAGAGAAGGGAAGGACCCAGTTACTCAGGGAGGTACAAAGAGGCATCATGGTTCTGGCCCTAGCAGGAATAATGCTTTATCTTTTCATTATTTCTTTTATTTTTGATGTTATAATTATATAATTTCTCCCTTCTGTTTCCTCCCGCCAATCTCTCCCAGTGATGATTTATTCAGGCTACAATAAACCTGGATCTAGATAAGAGGTGGGAGGCATTTGCTGTAAAAGGTCTGACAGTGAACCCTAGAGGCACTGGGCCAGGAAGCAGCCACAGCGGGGGAGGGGGTAGGTATGTTGTGTTCGACTCCAGCTTTATAAAGAGAACCATGGCAGGGTTTGGCTCATACTGTAGCATGCTGGTCTCCTGGTACTTAAGCAGTGTGTTTCAAAAGTAGATTTTCCCAATTTCATCCACACTCATCTTAAGAAGGCTGTACACTCGCTGGTTTTAGTAAACCAAGTCATGGACACTTGGTCCTTCAGCCAACAGCCTTTCAAACTAGCCTGACTATCATCCATTTTACCAAGCCCTGTGAAAAAGAGCTCACTGGCTTTTCATACGAAGTTCCATCCAACACAGCTAGTTTCTTCCTTAGGAAGGTAACAGTTTGTTATGAGGTAAAAAATACATCTTGCTTGTATTTGATAGCTATTCAAAAAAATTTAACTCATTCAGAAAGAGCCAAAGAGAATCATCCTTAGGAAAGTCAGGGACAGTCTTCATTTAAACAAAAATGAACAGCTTAGATTTTTTTTCCCTCAGTGTGAGCAGTCTAATTTTTGGTGTGATACAAAGTTCTCAGCCTTTATATACACCGTACTTCCTCTGTTCCTCAGAGGAACAGCACCGCAGCAGCGGGCAGCTCTGCTACCCTAAGAGGTACCGAGAGGACTTTGACAGACGTGTGAATTAGCGCCCATCACTGACCTGTGCCTCTGGGTAACTCATCGGGTACTGTCTGACCCATGGTCCAGGGCATCAAGAAAATACTTACCAGGTTCAGATTAGCAGAATAAGGAGCTGGGTCCCAGGCCACCAGGATAACATCTTTATATAAAGAACTGTCAATGAAGTGGTGGCTGGGGTTGGCAAGAATCTGTAAGCACATGGGGAAAAAGCCCTTTATTATTAGTGTTTGTTCTTCAAAATCATATTTTAAAACAAGTCACAACTGAAAAGTGGAAGGAAAGCAAGGCTCAGGTTTTCTATTTTCCTTTGAGGGAGGGAGTAAGGCTGGTATCACGTGACAAAACACTTAATGTACATTTAAAGACATTTGTGTTTTTAAAATAAAACAAAAGCAAAGCCATGAAGTCCTTAATTTTTATCACGACTGTGCCAAATCTAGTGCTCTGGATGCCATCCCTTGCAAGATGAAATCCCAGCAAATGCAGCCTCCCAGCTTCTCATTACCTTTGATGTGTGACACGGATGGGTGTAGTAAGGACCAGCCAGAACTGAGCTAAGAGGTGTCAGCTGCTGGCTCTCCTCCCAGGGCCTGTCTGATGCTGAATGGATCCGTCAATTTCACCTGCCATCCATCTTTTTAAAAAGCTATCAAGCACAAGGCATTAAGACCAACCACTGACAAATGGGACCTCATAAAACTGAAAAGCTTCTGTATAGCAAATGACACCATCACTTCAGTGCAACATCAGCCCAAAGAATGGGGGAAATCTTTACCAGCTATACACCTGACAGAAAGGCAGTGTCTAGAACATACAAAGAACTGAAAAACACTAAACGTCAATCCAATTAAAACTTGGGGCATGGAACTAAACAGTGTTTCTCAAAACGCATATGCATATTTTGAGAAATACGCATTTTTTTTTCTCAAAAGAAATGCATATGGCTGAGAACATTCTTTAAAAAAGGTCCCACATTCTCAGCTACATAAAATTATTTTGATATTTCAACTTACCCCAGTCAGAACAACTCAAAAAGCATTTTAAAATGACAACAAACACAACTATAGGTGTGGGCAAATGGGGAATCTTATCAACTGTTGATGGGAGTATAAACGGGTACAGTCACTATAAAAATCAATATGGAGGTTCCACATCAGGCTAGATATAGATCTAGTCTCGAACCCATATAATGCACTTGGGCATAAACCCTAGGACTCTGTGTCCTACTACAGAGATACATGGTCAGCCATGCTCATCGCTGCTGGACTCCCAAGGCAGGAAAATGAAACAGCCTAGGTGTCTATCAACCGAGGAATGATAATGAACATACAGCATACATACACAATGGTTTATTATTCAGCTGTTAAGAAAAAAACTGAAGCTTGTAGGCAAATGGCTAGAGCTAAAAATAATCGTTCCGAGTGAGGTGCTGGGACCCAGAAAAGCAACCATTGCAGGTTCTCTTTCACATCTGCATGCTAGCTTTGAATCTTTAGATGTGCATTTTGAAACTGGAGTACTGAAGATGTCAGAGGCCCAGTAAGAGATCATGGCAGATGGGTGACAGAACACTGATGGCAGGAAGGGGAGAAGGGACATAACGGAGCAAGAGTAGTTAAGGGGAGTGGGGGAGAGGAAGGCAGGGTATAGGACAAAGTGTGTGTAGGGGATACCTAGGTGGAAAAGTCTTATGGAAAGAAGCCCATTACTACAGAAGCTTCCTAACATACAAATATACATATGTAAAAGAGTTTAAATAGAACTGCTCTACAACAGGGGGGCAACGCCTCTTCCAGACACCACAGCCTATAAAAACAGAAGGCCAGTGCCCCAAATTGGTTGCCTTTTTTGGGATTTTTCTTTTGATCAGTATGGCTTCAGAGACCCTCAAACAATATGTACTTCATTACTCTCTAGACACTGATGTTAAGCCCCCACTACTGCAGACACCACCTACTTTAGTCTAAGATACAAAGAAATCTGTCCAGCACTCACTGGAGGTTTCATGCCTACTGACATCTTTCATAGTGCTCTGGGGTGCGAGGTATGCTACTGTAAGTGAGAAGTTATCGTCAGCCTTACCCAGATGTGAACCCTGCCAGCTATATAATGACTGGCCCAGCACGATGTGCCTACTCATGCAATAGTGGCATGAAAATTATGGAAATAACAAGGCACTTTCTCCCTGGATTCCAGGCCTACTCCATAAAATGGAACTTGTGCCTGGTACTGTTAATGGGGTCATGAATTTATAATAGGTAGGCCTTAGGGAAGAATCTACTACTATTCTGCCAAATAGCATCAATCTGTCTCCTAATGAGTTGCTGTTATACCCAGAGAATCACTCATCTTTCAATCCTGATCAGAGAAGCTTCTTTTTTGCAGTAGATGGAGATTAACACAGAGAACTCTGACTGCTCAATACACAGAGGATACAAGACTTCGGAATGGCCAGCACTAACAGACATGTAGCACACCTCATCTCCCCAAGGTTCAGGGATCATTGTGGAGGAAGGGGTGGAAAGAGTGAAGAGCCAGACACAGTGGATGTCTACCCCGAAATGGTGTTCCCCAGATACAACAGCACAGTTGTTCATTTGAACAGACTGTAGCTGTGACAGCATGTGCAAAATTAACCCAGACAAAATTCCAGCATAGAGAAGGGTGGTTGACATGAAGCCCCACCCCTAGATAAGGAGCTATTAGCAATTGACGGTTTCTGGGAAGGGAGAGCCAGCTGTTGTCAGGGATATAGCTTCTGAAGGACTACTAAGGCTCCAGGAGATGGCCCTGCGTCCATGCACACACAGGCTGCACTGAGTGGAATGTGTCGTTTATAAAACAAAAAAGAAGACAATGCATGAAATGGGGAAGAAATTGGGGGTGATAAGGGAAGAATTGGAGGGGAGGGAAGTGGAAGGTGGGCTTGATCTAAGCACATTTCATGCGGGTATAAAATTCTCGATCCATTAAACATTTTCACCATTATGAAAGTGCATTTTTCATCACATTTTAATGCTTCTGAAATGAGGATGTATCCTACAGGATACATGTATTTTAATTTGGTGGGGTTTATCACTTTCTGGGAAATTACTAAATAAAATGTAGATCTTACCACCAGTGACATCTATGAATTAAGAAAATATGGTAATTGTTTTCATTTTGCTGCAGGCTGCCTGGCGCAGTGAACGATGCAGTGTTAATAGCTTGTTCCGCAAGAGGTTCATCATGAATCATGTATCATCTCATTTTTCTACACATTTTGGAAATTAGAAATTGTGGTTTGTTCTGAGAATAATTTTTCCATAAATTTGAAAGACATTCTTATTAAGAACATGGAGAAAAGAGATGTTCCATTTCCCATTAAGCAATTTGTTTTCATTTTTCAAATTTCCAAGTCACAAATAGAAGTTTCAAAGATATCCTGAAAGCGCTCATATTTCATGTGTTTCTGTTCCCTTTAGCTTTACTGCCATGATTTCTTCTGTAATTAATAGCATTTTGCAGTTCACACAGTGAATAATAATCCATGGCAGAGGTTCTCAATCTGTGGTCATGACATCTTTTACAACCCTGACTACAAATTCATCATTTCTAATGGTAGGAAAATTGCAGTTATGAAGGAGCAAAGAAAATGATTTTATGGTTGGGGTCACCACAGGATGAGGAATTGTATTAAAAGGTCACAACTTTAGTAAGGTTAAGAAAGTTGAGAATCATTGACCTATGATAACAAAAAGATATACACACACAAAAAATCATTTCTTTGTGCTTAATTGGAGTTTTCATTGGGTCTTACACAACTCTTCCTGTTCAAATCACATCTAAATACCCTCCTTTTGTATTTTTCTTCACAAATTCTTCATGATTAAAAGATCCACAGAAATAACAGGTTACTGTGGTTATGGCTAACCATATTTCTGTCCACTCGTCTAGCTGAATGACTTGCAACCACGCCATCCATCTTACCTGTGAGTTAACGATGCGCATTGTGGTTTTATTTCCGACATCTTTCTCATAGCCACGTGTAGGGGCAGAATTAAATCTCAAAACTGCATCATGAGAATCTAAGGGCACATAAGTGACATTTTTTTCTCTGTGAAATCACATAATCTAGGAAAAAAAGCATTAAAACAAATCTTGCAATATCTGAAACTTAGAAACCACTAATAAAGTTAATATATACATACACACAGAGCTTTAGATAATTTGCTGCTGATTTAGGATCACATGAAATCTGAAGAGTTGCATGTCACTAGGATACACCAGTCAATACAACAATACAAATTCATATATATATGAATGTATTAATGTGGCCCCAAATATTGTATTGCCTAGTAACTAGAAACCTTCTTTTTCTAAGTATACTCTATGATGTCACCTAATGATACATTTCTTGGGATGTGTTCTCTTGTTTCTTGATAAATTACTATGTGTGTATATCTAAACATACACAAAGTCAACTGATAACAGGTTACCCTGTTTTGTCTAAGTTATATTTGGATGTTTGCTAGTTTATATATATATATACATACATACACACATACATATATACTAAATTATATATATATATATATACACACACACACACACACACACACACTGTGTGCAAATGTCATACTTTGTATAATTATTCCCCTTAAAGTTTCAAAACATGTGGAAGCTGGATCTAGAGGAAAAGGTAACGATGCTGGGCGCACAGAGGCAGCTTACCTGGAGTTTCCTAGCCTGTAGAGTTGAAGTCACTAGGTCCCCCATGGTAAGAGCTGCATCTAATCTTCTTGCTTTCTCTCACATACCAAAAACTACAGCCTCTGATTCTGCTTTATCACCTTTTAGTGAAGGTTTAGGTTTAAAAGAAAAACAATCTTGGTTTCCGTGAAGCATCATCTCCCACTGTGGATGTCAGAGAGTCCCTGAATTTAGAGAAACTACCAGTGTTACCAGTGGCCAAGGTTTTGGTGCAAATAGTAAAGGAATTTCTATGATCACATTTAGCTTTAAGAATCATCCTGTGCATAGGGGCTGCAGAGATGGTCCAGCAGTTAGGAGCACCAGCTGCTCTTGCAGAGGATCTGAGATCAATTCTCAGCACCCATATGGTGGCTCAAAACCACCTGCAACTGCAGCTCTAGGGGATCCTACGCCCCCTGCTGTCCTCTATGAGTACTGCACTCACACACACACTGACTTACAGACAAGCACACAAAATCAAAACAAATAAGCAAACAAAAAGAATCCCATGCACATTCAAGTTTAATCTGCAGCAAGCATAGTGGCTGGCAGTATGAAGGAGGGCAGACTCACAGGTTTCTGACACGGCTGGGAGTCACAAGGACACAGAGATACTGCATTTACTGTGACCACATTCTACATAAGGTCCTTGTGACAGCCTGCCTTATAAAAGAGGGCTCTGCTATTCCTTTCTCAGAGTCTTCACCATACTCATTAAAGATTAGAAGCCATTGGGCATACCCTACTAAAACAACGGTTTTAAGAGGTACCTACTTTTATTGAGAAATTCTGAGCACAATGAATACATAAGTGGTATGTTTTGGCCATGCCATCAAAAAACAAACAAACAAACAAACAACCCCCCCCAAAAAAACAAAACAAAACAAAAACCAAAAACAAACATAAAAAGAAAACTTTAGAGGAATTGACATGCTATGATCAGTAGGCTAAATGTGGCCTGCCTCTGTGTTAGTGACTGAAGCTGTACAATAGACAAACTTAATTTGTGCAAGGTCTAGCCTTGCACAACTAACCTTCAAACAGAGACTCCGTGGCCCACAGAGCCTGAAATATTTACTATATGTCCCTTAAGAAAAAAAATAACCTTGCAAATCTGTAGATTTCAAGGAATCTAAGCTCTGCAGAGGTAATGCAAAAACCCCTGAAGACTTTCACAGGTACTGCTTTGCATTTTTGCAATGAACTGCTTTATTTATATTCTAATTATATATTGCATAATAAAAGTCGAAAATTTTGACCTATAAAAATTGTATTATACAGAGCAGACAGTTCATATTTTAATCTTGTTATCAGGATTTTACACACACACACACACACACACACACACACACACATATACAGGCCCACACAAACAGCCAGATAAAACTTAAAGATTTTTTTTTAAAGATTAGACTTTATAAGTTCTTCCAGAGAACTGAATGTTCTTCAATAGTTTACCCGTACTTGGTAAGTGGTAGTTTGTTAAGAGCTGGTTGTATTGTGGCATCCCAATGGGGTTTTTTTGTTTTTTATTTTTTGTTTTGTTCCAAACAAATTGCTGACAACGTATGTTTATGAGACGCAAAGCAGGGTTCTTCTGGCAGTCTGCTGTCTGTGCCCACCACTCAGCTTATCTTCCTTGTAGAAAGTAATACATTTGTGTCTGAAATAATAAGCTTTCCAAAGTAAAATGTTTTATAAAATTAAAATGAATGGCTATATAAAAAAAGTCCAACTAGCTTGCAACTTTATTTTATAATCTATTCTGTCTTGCTCTTCAAATGGGTCCCATCTATGTAAAATTTTGCTCAGTGTTAATTTAAAAACTCTCTGGAAACAAGTTGGATAGTGAGTCTGAATATTGTTATGTTCCACTATAAATTATCCACAGGCCATATTGGTTAATATACCATGAATTTCATAAGTTTTCAAGTGTGGGAAGCTTCCAAGTTCCTTGTCAAAAGCTTCTTTTCTATCATTGCAAAAAACCCTGTCTTTCTCAGAGTGACAGTCTCATTTAATTCCTTCCCGAGAAGAAATTTGCCAGGTGTCCAGGTCTGAATAATTAAAGTCTGTCTGTCAGTTATTCTATTTTTCAAATAAAAGCTGTATTTCGTGGCATGAGTGGCTAGTTCATCCTTCAGCTCAATCCCACAGGGCCTTCCCATTGATCAGCACAAGTGCCTTCTCCCATTTCCTTCTTTGTCCCATGGGATCTGAAAAACACCTGCACTCAAAGGGCCAAGCCCTCATGAAGGCATTCATTTTGAACGCAGCCCCCCCAGCCCCCCAGCCATTCACAGTGAACATGACGCTGTTCCGTTGTACTGTTCCATTTAGTGGTGAAGATACCATGGTGACCAGGGGTTTGCCCACCGTTCCCCAGGCGTGTGCTCAGAGGCCAGCAGTTTTGTTCTCTGCTGCTTTTGTTTTATCAGTACAATGTTGAAAAAGAAAAAAGACTTGGGGTATAAACAAAAACTGAGTTTACCTTCTAGAGCCCTGAAAGAGTCCTGGGAACCATAGATGAACCACAGATTTGAAGTGGTCATTCAGGCCAACCCATCAAGAAATCAAAAGAGAAGAGGGAGACTCCAAGCGGCTGGCATACTATGGACTCAGAAGGATTTGGGGGCAAGACTGGGGAAGCAGTGTGACACTGTCTCCACAACCACAGTTCTTAGGAAGAACCTTCCTTCTCTTAGGAAGCCATGCTGCCCATCCCTGTGACACAGTCTCTGTGTCATGATCTGATGAGCACCCAAGGTCCTAAGTAGTGGATGGGTTTCAAGTAAACTGACTATAATTCCAAGTTAATCAAATCACCCTCATAAATCTCCAGGCATTTAAATGTTTGTTTCCCTAGGTGGACCAGTTGATATTTTACAATGTCACAAGGCAGAAGACCATGAATGTTTCTGGAAAGAGTATGTTGGTTTCAAGAGTCACAAGGTTACCAGGGTACAGGAGGTGGAGAGATGGAGTTTGCTGAACCTGGTGGAAGAGGCCAATGAGCAGGACCAGGAACAAGAAGATCAAACTATCATCTGTCCCGCCCATATGCACTTGACAAATACACACCTGCCTGCATGGTAATGCATCGTCAGACGCTACACCATTCACTCATGTGCAGAGGAAGGGAGCAGATCAGACAGTGAGCACAAGATGGGTGAAGTCAAGCTTCACTTCTACAGAAGGCATTACTGGGCCAGAGCAGAGCTGTGCCGACCTTACCACAGGGCCCATCAAGGAGCAACCAGGCATGCTAGAGGCCTTGGCATCACCATCTAGCCCTGCATCCTCCCCTCTTCCTCCTCCTAACTTGTGTTGACCCCAAAATAAAAACTAATCAGTCACAGCATGCAGCCTCCAGACACCGGCCAATGGCCTGCAGGGACAGGACAAAACCATCAATTATCTCTATCAATCCCCACTGTCTTGTCCCTCTCCTCTCTGACCTACCTATTCCACCTGACTTCTCTCATGCCCCAAACCCAGGCTCATGTGTGATGTCTCTAATATCAAGCATCCATGCTTAGGTATCCTTGCTTCAGCCCTCACTGCCCTAGAGACCTGTACTGCAACTTTAATCCACACTCAGTCCAGTGGATTCTGGATGCCTGTGTCCTATCTACAAATGGAAACGTCTGTACCACTCAGGGCTGTTGATTTTACGGCAGCCAAAATGTGCTAGAACAGGTCTTTGTTTACAGCAAACACTCTCAGCTAGCAATACTGCTGCAATTGGCAAATGGGGTCTGGCAGTAAACATCAGATTATCCATGCGTTGCCCTCCTCCCTTCCTAGCCAGCTTCTTTCCTGCCTACTCCTGGCCCTTGCACTCAGTGAATTTTGCTAGTCTCATACCCTGTACTGGACTCTTGGCCTGGACTGGCTTCTGCAGAGCAGTCTTTCCTGACCTCCTCTCTGCCCACCAATAAGAAGCCCTTTGAGCGCGTTAGTGTTTTGCCATCACTTCTATCCTGCTTATTTCTACATTTTTCTGCCTTTGTCCCATTCACAGGATGCCGGACTTGTCTGTTCATGGTCTGGTTCTCCCTAGAACTGGTCAGAATTTGAAATCTTTTGTTACTTATTCATCTTTGTGCTTAGCACAGGATCTGCTTGAGAAATGGTGATCAGCAAACATCTAATGGTTTAGTGATCTTGACTTTTTAAATGTAAGGTTAAAGAACTTGCCAAATCCAAGACCTGCTCCAGATATTACTGTGGGTTCTGCACCCAATATACCCCACCCCTACTTTCCATTTTCCCATCATTTCCCATCCCATTCAGTTGTTCAATAACACAGACCCTGGTCTTCCACATCAAGACTGCAATGTCTCCCCACAGTGGGTTTTTATTTTCTCTGGTGGATTTCTACATAACTGTCAGGAATAACCAGCAAATCATTGTCATTTGTTATATGGATGACAAGAAATTGTCTCATAACTGAAAGGAATATTTCATGTTTCCAAAACAGCTTAGATTACACATTCAAAGTAAAGGCCTTTATGATCATTATACCTCTCTAATCCCAAACAACTGTTCCATAGGACTTAGTCTAACAGAATGGGGCCTTGGGAGAAGGACTCAAGCCCACAAAACAAACACTGGGGGGAGCCAAAAGGTAGCCAAGTAGCAAACTGTATTAACTGGGCCTCCTCTGGAAAAACAAGGAACAGTAAGACCTTAGCTGGAGAGCCTTCCGGCCAGAGCTAAGGGTTGGCTATGGCATATGACTGCCTTGGGCATGCTTTAAATTTTCACCATGTCATCTTTGGGAAACTTGTTAGATCTTCACTTAGCCATTCTGGAGGGGGCAACTTGAGGTCAGCTTCAGCATGCTCTAATACCCCAAGGTACATGAAGAGATCTACAATCTACTACATGAACTGATTTTGCTCTGAGAGCCACTAATGACCATATGGTTTTGGAATGGCAACGTCAGGTGAGCAGGGAGGAAAGAGGCCAGCCCTTGGTATGTATAGAATTGGTCCAGCACACCAGCTTACAAAAGTAAACAGCTTTCTGTTTCTACAAACTGAGCAATACTATGGTTCTAAGACTCAAAAATCCCAGGTATAAAATCTGAACCTAGACAAAATAAGACAGAACCCACTAACCAGCCAAAGTAACCAATAACCCCGCAAATTCCTTTATCCTGTTCTTCATTTCTGACTTTACAATTCTAATCCTGAAACCATACAGCTGAAATTAACTTTGGATTCTAGAAACTAACAAATATGTTTCATGTTCCCAGAGATACAGCTCTCTAAGTGACTTTCACATCCTCTTCCACCTTTTGAGTAGAGTTTGAAAGGCTCCATCATGATCCTTTATGCATGAAAAAAAGGGTAAGATTTCTTTTTGGTATGCAAGAGCCATCCGAACACTCTATATTTACGATGCAGAGGTGTTTAAAACTAAACAAAACCAGAAATGAGTTACCGCCTGCTTCAAAGCATAATACTTAAATTCCTCTTCTGCATTATTAATATTGGTCCTTGGAAATGAGAAAGAGCCGTGGTGTTATTTCACCCTGAGGACCTTTAAACCACTGTTCATTCTTAATAAATTGCAGGCTGCTCTGCTCTGGGTTTTGCTATAAGCTTACATGACGCATGGATAGTGTTATTATGAGCCCGATGTAATGTCAGCATGGAGACACGGGGACCTCACATCACAAGGCCATATTTGTTGTTCTCAGTTTTTAACTTAAGAAAAAATTTCCCATTCAGTCTCATTCCCCAAAACCAGCTGAGCTGAGGGTGTTTCTGAGTGTGCCTTCCCCATCGCTCTTTAAGGACACAGAACTAAAGGCTCTGAATAGAAGAGTAAAGGCAACGGTGAATTGCTTCTCTGTCATGAAGAAGCAATGCGCTCCCGAATGTCACTTTCATGCTAGTGCCTTAGGACCTGCCACATCTGCAGTGAGACCGTAGTGGCTGAACTTCTGTGTCCAGACTTGAGGCTGAGGATATGTTTGAGCCACATTTGTAGTCTGCGCCCAGTAAAGAACACACTGGGGTATTAACGCACACTTGTAAAATCAGTGAGCTTAAGGGCCAAACTGCTTGCCCTTAACAGGAGACAGCAATGCAGAGACAGCAATGCAATCAGCTGGATTAGAGGGGTCCTAGAGGGAAGGATCTAAAATTGCCAGGGAGAGAAGAGCTGGGGGAGGGGCAAGACAGATCGGTAGATACTCTCTTTGCCAAAGAACAGTGGGGGAACGAATGCTATTCACCAAGAACTGATTTTCTGTTGTTGAGCCCATGTCTGCCTACCTATGGCAGGAACTACATTCTGGGGTGGCAAATGTACTCACTGCAACCCTATTTCATACCCTTCAACCAAGAGACTCCTGTCCTGAAGTCCTGATGTCCTACTTTAAGGTGGCAGAGAGCTGTGGTTGTTGACACCGTGTGTCAACCTAGCTACGTCACGAGGCCTGGTATTCACTGTGAAGTTTTTCTTTTTGTTTGTTGTTAGAAATCACATTACTCTCTTTGATGAGCCTATTCCATCTTATATCTGTAAGAATGGCCAAGATAAAAAAACTAAAAAACAAAAACACTGATGACAGCTTATGCTGGAGAGGATGTGGGGTAAAGGGAACACCCCTCCATTGCTGATGGGAGTGCAAACTGGTACAGCCACTTTGAAAACCAGTATGGTGATTTCTCAGAAAATTAGGAAACAGTTTACCTTAAGACCCCATAATACTACTTTTGGGTATATATCCAAAGTATATACGCAATCGTACCACAAGGACATGTGCCCAGCTGCGTTCATAGCAGCATTATTTGTCATAGCCAGAACCTGGAAAATCCTAAATGCCTCTCGACTGATAAATGGATAAAGAAGATATGGAACATTTACACATTGGAGTACTACACAGCGGAAAATAATAATGAAGTCTTGAAATGAATGAATCTAGAAAACATCACATTAAGTGAGGTTACACAAACCCAGAAAGACAAATATATTTTGTGCTCACTCATAAGTGGCTTTTAGACATAAAGCAAAGAAAAACCAGCTTACAATTCACAATCCCAGAGAACCTAGACAACAAAGAGGACCCTAAGAGAGACACACATGGATCTAATCTACATGGGAAGTAGAAAAAGACAAGATCTCCTGAGTAAATTGGGAGCTTGGGACGATGGGAAAGGGTTGAAGGTGAGGGGAGAGAAAGGGAGGAGAATGAAGAAAAATATATAGCTCAATAAAAACAATAAAAAAGTCTTAATTAAAAAAAAGAAATCACATTACTCTCCACATTGTATTGGGCCTCATTCAATGAGTGGAAGGCCTTAAGAACATACAAAGAGGTATCCCAAAAGGTTCTCCTCAAGAATGCAGCATAGGAAGGTTGAAGAGATGGCTCAGCAGTTAAAAGTAGAGGACCTGTGTTCGGTTCCCAGCACCTACATGGCTCCTCACGTCTTTCTCTAACCCAGGTCCAGGGGTCCTCTTCTGGCCCCCACTGTCTCCACGCATACTCACATGCTCATCATACACTTAAGCACACACAGGCAAGATACACACACACACACACACACACACACACAATACACCTTTAAAGGACTTTTTTTTAAAGGAATGCACCAAAACCCTGCCTGACATCACCCACCTGTTCGCTTGTCCTATGAACTTCAGACTTGCAAGCTCAATAATATCCTTTAAATCTTTCCCCCTCTCTCCATATACTACTGACACGCAGATACAGTTAAAAAGCCTATGCTCTGAAAATACACGAGGTTTTGAGGACAGAGTGGCGAAGTAAAGAGCAGTTCGAGTATGGTCCTGTTGCTCACCATCCTGGAAAAGGGCCCCACTACGCACAGGGGTTGTGACCTAAAGGTTGGGTGGGCTAAGAGAACTGTCCAGGAGTAGAGCTCACATTTGCCTGGGAACTGTTTTCCGTTGCAGCCTAGCTCTCCTCAGAACCCCTAAGCCTTGGGTTTAGTCCTTGAGAGTTCAATACCATCATGACCTTTCACTTTAAGGCTGGCGCCCATAAAAGCAACCTCCAGCATCCTTGACCTTCTTCTCCTTGCCCATATTCCCACCTGATGTCCCTGCCCCCTGTTGCTGTCTGCTCACATAGACCACAGTTTCTATGAGGGATGAAGCTTGTCCAGCATCCTGGGCACAGCCCCAACTTGGAACTCCAAGTGCAAAGAACCACAGCCCCCGCGGGACCCACCGATTTCCTCCCCCAGGGAGGAGTTCAGGATGGCACCGGCGGACATGACGACTGCACAGCTGCGCAGGCCGCGCGGGTGGAGCTGGCTCAGTGGCACCCCAGGTACCAGCGGCCGCCAGCCCAGCGCCGAGAAGGGTGGCTCCTTGCCATCCAGCGTGCGCACGCGCACGCGCCTGCGCAGCTCGCACAGCAGCTCTGGCCCAGTGCGCCTGGTTTTGCGCCTTCTGCGGAAGCGCACGCCGTGCTTGTTGAAGGACATGTAGTAGCGCATGGCTTTCTGCAGGCGCGGGTTCAGCATCTTGGAGGACACGGTCCCCTTCCAGAGCCGGTACAGGAAGGCTCTGGACATAGAGGCCGACAGCATGTCGCCGTAGAAGGCCTCCTCGGGCACGCGGCTCCGTCTCGCATGGTGAAGCTTCTCCCGCTTGTGTTGGGCGGGTCCTGCCCGCCTCGACGGCTCCCCCGGGGAGGGCTGCCCCAGGGCGCCCTGCGTGTGGCGATGCCACCCTGGCTGACCGGCAGCAAAAAAGTAGCCATCTTCCTCTTCTTCCCGGTAGAAAGCACTTTGCGATTTCCTCCCGACCTGGGATGAAAAAAACTCATCCTCATTGTCAAAGCCATCTTGGTCCCATTTCTGTGGGTCCACAGGCCCGCTGTGGAAGGGGCTGGCAGGGTGACTGCCCAGCAGCTCTTTGCTTGCCTCCAAATTCCTGGGCAAGGAGGGCTCCTGCAAAGCGCCCATGATGGCCCGCTGCTTGCCCTGCACAGGCAGGAGCCCATGGTTCTCCAGGAAGGAGAAGGAGCTGGGTACAGGCGCAGCAGGGTTGCTGTTGGTAAAGTAGATGAAAATCGCCAAAAAGAGGAGCCCCCAAACAAATATTCCAAAGAGCATTCGTTGTCGCCATTGCTTCAAGTGTGGTTTCATTGCAGACCTCTGAGGCCACGGCTTCACCTTAGGTTTCTAATGCACGCCGAGGTGGGCAGAACCTGAAAAAGACAGGAGCCACGGTTAACATAGGAAGCCTGCTCAGACCCTGCTGGGGCAGCATTCATGAGAAATCAGCTGAAAGGGGCGTCAGAAGACAGACTATCCAGGACTACTGAATTCACTTCTCCCCTACCTTCACACTTGACCGTTGCAAGGTCTCACCGTCTCAGCAGAGCCTTGGGAGAGAAAAACCTTTCCTAAGGGGCTCCGGACATGTCTGCCGTTTCATGCCTGTGCATGAAACCTATGGCTGAACCTTCCCTCTGCGTCAAACAGAATTCTAGTTAGGCGAAGCAAAGTTGAAGAGTGACGAAGTTTGCCTGCTCTTGTCTGCTAGCACTTCATCAGCATCTCAACTCATGTATTTTATAGGCTTCTACAGTAGGCATTTCTAAATTCCTCATCATCTACCTGGGACATGCCAGAAGTCCACCACTGGTGGTTCTAAATAAAGCCATGGGGTGACTGTGGCTGCAGGTAAACACTGTACAGTGCACCTTCTGATTTGAGTGCCCTCAAGGATTGCCCTGCCCTTCTGCAACCAAGACTGAAATAGCGGGGACATATAGTTCACCTAGAAGAAATACCAGCAGTTGTCAGGCTGTGCTCCAGGCCCTGTGCTTAGCACTTGTCCTGAATTATCTCCTTAGGTATTTTCAGTTTTGAATAAGACAGAAAGAACTTTATATCCATTTCCAAGAATTAGAAATCGGGGGCTAGAGACATGGCTCAGGGATTAAGAGCACTGACTGCTTTTCCAGAAGTCTTGAGTTCAAGGCAACCACAAGGTGGCTCACAACCATCTACAGTGGGTTCTGATGCCCTCTTCTGGCATGAAAACATATATGCAGATAAAGTACTTATATACTTACATTTTTAAAAAGTAAGAAATAGGTCCAGAGAAGTAAATCAACATGCTCAAAAACATGTTATAGAAAGCCATGTTGTGTACAAACCCATCTTGATTTTAAGCCTTGCTAAACTTTGAAACCATAGCAAGGAAAGTTATATCTTCTAAATTTAGCTTGTTGTCTACCTGTAGTAAAGGATCATTTTTGCCCAAATTGCCACTTGCTGCTATACTTTGATGGTTTCTTCTGTATCAGAATGTCATGGCCATGCCAATTACTGTCAAAACTTCTAAGTGCTTACTCCTTATGTCTTCACACATCTCACTAAGAAGTGATAATGGATAGTTTCCTACAGTGCAGTCTGGGGCCATGATTTGAGTGCCATCTTCTATGTTACTTGACTAACCTGTCTATTCAAGACACATTCCATCCCTGCTTCAAGTTATAATTTCCAAGAAAAAGGTCTAGGAGCTTTTTATAGTATTTTAAGGATCCAGTGGAAATCAAAACATTATGCTTAGTTATTTTATTTCCATTAAAACTGTGGGCATTGAAATGTCATTCCATCACTTGCTACCTAGAGTTGGTGCTTACTGTACAAGTTGGGGTTCATATCCATAAGACTTCCCTCACTTTGGATGCCAGATGCAGGTGGCATCAACAGGCCACACCTCTGATGGTTCAGCTACCAGGCAGGAAGTCCTCACAATACCCATTAGGTTTGATAATTTGCTAGAATGGCCAACAAACCCAAGCAAAATGGTATAGTTAATTCCTTTAGTTTTATATACACAACACCCACAAGGTGATAGATACATGAATCACTTCTGGTATATCCAATCTTTACCAGTCAGAGAGCTCTGCTAATCCTCAGTGCCAGCATTTTATGGAGGTTGTGTTATATGGGTATGCCTGGGTGAATTGTCAGCCTTGAGACTAAACTCAGTTCACAGCTTTCCTTTCTTTGCTAGAGGCTAACCCCAAGTTCCCACCCAGATATTTCACACTGTTAGCCTTCCTGAAGTCCCCACCCTAAAGCTTTGTAGGACCGGTGACTCACTTCATTAGTATAATGAGCATAGTCCTATCACAGGATATTTGAAAATTTGAAATAGAGTTTCAGAAAGGATCCTACGACAAAGACGAGAGGAGTCCTCCAGCATTCACCTCACCCCACGGCTGCAGGTGCGAATTTGAAAGCCTGCCTTCCTGCCTCTGACTGGGAAAGGTTTCACTGTTCTGAGCAGCAGCATTTGGGTGGGTAACATGAGAAAGATAATAACATCATTTCAATGTTAGCCCGTAAGAATGTTTTTATAACCTACAGATAAAGATGAGGTGTGTGCAGAGTCCGGGATATAAAATAAGAGAATCAGCTTTGAGCTATTGGAAAGGAGATGGAAACCTCTGCCCCCCATGCTACAGGAATTCATGTTGCTTTATATTTTAGTGGCTGCAGGAAGCTGCGATGAAGTCAAATACGAAGGTGAACCTGCTGAATTAGACAGAATGATTCCCAAGATCAGAGACCAGCTGCATTATACGAAAATGTCTCTTTCCTCGAAAAAGAGATGGGAAGCCTTTTCTGTCAAGGGAAATGATGGCTGGCACGGTAGGGAGGGAAAAATAATGAGAAGATGTCTGGGGACACTTGGAAGAGAAGGTCCTGCCAGGTACCCAAGGCCCCTTGGCCATTTGTTCTTTCCTGCCCCATGTGCTAGGCAGGAGAAAACTGAAGATCCTCAGAGCTGCACAGAATGAAAGAATCTCAAGGCAAGGAATAGTAATTCTCCATCAGGTAAGATGCACATGCTTCCTGACACAGTAATTATGGAGAGGAGGAGGTTAGCTGCCTCCACTCACGATCAGGCTTCAGCTTTTAATAATCCAAAAACCTGCGCGGCAACTTCGGTGGTGGCAAGCCTGCTGTTGCTAATTAAGAGACCACTCTCCAAAATGATTCAATCTCAAAGCAGTGACAGATCCTCAGCTAGTAAAATACACAGAATTCCTTCTGCTTATTCTCGGTATCTGTCGGGCGCATGTTTCTAATAGGTCTAGGACATAAAGGCGAGAGACATCAAATTTAAAGCATCCATCCATCCCTCTTCCATGTGAAATGGACGCTTTTATTATGCAATAGAAAGCAGCCTTTCCATCCTGTAGTACATCTGAAATATCATCATGACATCACTTAAGCAGAGTTACTTGTTACCCTCACTGCTATATGTCATCATTAGCTGGTGTGATATAAATGCCACCAGAGACGGATAAGAGGCCCATCGGGCAAATCATCTGTCCTCAGATGCCAGGGGAAAGTGCTCCCTAATCAGACCTTCATGTGTATATTGTCAACGAGGGTTAAGTGACTGGGGTTGTCAAGTCCCTGCCACTTTCCCCCTGAGAACAGCTGTGGCAAGATTATCAGCATCCTGGACCCGTGTGGCTTCCTCTCCCTTCCACAGCCACTCTGAGTTATTATGTAGCAGCAGGAAGGATTTGGCTCCTAGTGGACCTTCTCTGTTATTGGCTCTACCTCTGTCCCATTCCCACCCTTTCTTCCACTTCAGTTTCTTGTCTAGACAAACCTCCAGATAAATTCTATATTTTTACATAGGGAACCTATCCATCCTGAAACTATTTTAATTTCCTTGCTTATCTAGAAAGGTTTGTGGGTTTCCTCGGCTTAGACATGGATTTCCCCACCCAACAAAAGAGCCCAGTTGTCTTAGGGATAATTATAATTATACAGAGGAATGTTTCAATTCTCCTTCAAAGTGTTCTGAAAGAAATTATAGTTCCTCAAAGGCACAATTTATCACATATGGTCAGATGAAATTATGAAATGTAAACACTTCTTCAAATGGTACAATATGGCATGATGTTAACCAGCTAAGTTCCTATTTCGCACAAGAGCAAAGAGTTTAATCCTAGGCCTCTTTAAGGATGTCGCTCTACAGCCCTGAGTTTGACAAGGTTTATCATCAGTTTTTGGGGTTCAAGTTTGTTGTTGATGGTGTGGTATTTAATGTGCTTTGATATGTTTGCTGTGACCCCAGTGGCCAGGTTTTCTGTGAGTTTCAGAACCACTTATATGTTTTATGTATACAAAGGAGTTATGGGTACTAATTTCAAATCTAAGTATTTATCTAACATTGAAATAGTCAAGATTTAACTTGTGAGCTATGGAGACACACCTGTATCTTAATAATTGTCACAATATTTTTTTCCTTAAAATTAGCTCTTGTTACATCTGAGAAGGCACTGGGCACACGAGAGGAAGGAACAGTCCTCTGGCTGGAACTCTGTCACCTCTCAATCACATGGGCCTCTTTATAAATGGCCCTTTTCTTTTCTTCACTTTGTAAACATAAAAAAAGTCTCTAGACAGCTAAGTACAGAAGGCTAAGAATTCCAGCCCAATTTTAGGCCAATATTCAGAAGAAAAGAAGGGAAGGTCAGGGGAGCTTTTTGGTGATGGGACACAGGAGCACATCAAATCTTTGTCTTTGGAAGGGCAGTCTCCCATGATAGAGTGATAGGTCTCTTTCCTGTGACAGGGTTGGGTCATGGTTTGTGTCCAGATGGATGTGGAAATACAGGCCTCTTATGTCAGGAAGGGAGAAAGGATGACAGACTAAATGGACCTTCCTTGGTGAAGGTGTGAGTTGGCTTGTTTGTTTTCTTCCTCCCTTCCTCTCTCCCTCCTTCATTTTTAATCATTCCTTTTTATTTTCAATAAATCCCAACCACCGTTTCCTCTCCCTTCACTCCTCCACATCCACCCTACATCTAGATCCATCCATCTTTTCCCTTCAGAAAAGAGCAGGTTTCCCAAGGGTATCAGTTGAACTAGGCACAAACCGTCATATAAAGGCTGGGCGAGACAACCCAGTAGGAGGAAAGGGGTCCCAACAAAAGGCAAAAGAGTCAGAGACACACCCATTCCCACTCTTAGGAAATCCACACAACAAAATCCACCAATCTAACAATCATATATGCCAAGGACCTGAGGCAGACCCATGCAGGCTCCATAATTGCTGCTTCGGTCTCTGAGAGCCCTGCTTAGTTGATTCTGTGGACCATGTTCTCTTGGTGTCCTAGACCCCTCTGGCTCCTACCATTCTTCCTTTCCCCTCTTCCTCAGGGTTCTCTAAGCTCCAAGGGGAGGGGCCCAATGGAGTTTTCCAATTTGGGCTCTCTCTGTGCCTAATATTTGGCTGCCAGAGAAAATATCTCTGATGACGACTGGGCTAGGCTATGAGGGTGCCAAGGCAATGTTTAATGATCAGATACTGGGACAAGCTACAGAGGAGATGACTGCAAGCCTCCTATAGGTGGCAGCAACATCTTACTCAGTTTTTAACACTCAGAGAAAAAGTGGGAGGCTTATGGGACCTTCTTCACTTTCTCTTTCAAATAAATGATTGGGAATAGTAAAATATAGCAAATGGAGAAAATTTTTTGCTTTGTAATTGGCCCCCAGAGGCTCCAAGCTGTTTAGGAGGATGGTTGTGACCCATGATTATGTGCTCCCCCTCTGTGTGTGTGTGTGTGTGTGTGTATGTGTGTATGTGTGTGCAAACCTGGAGTACTTCTGTGGAAAGAATTCCTAGAGCTGGATACTGATGCTGAGGATGGAAGAGGGGTGGTTTTTACAAGCCTGACAACACACTGGTTTCTTCTGCATGAAGATGTGTCCAGCAGACAGATAGTACAATGAGAGTGAAAGGTTTGGGTAGGCTGAGGGTGAGCTGCCCTCACAATATGGTGGCTTGTCATTTCAGGTTAGTTAATTTTTACAGTACAGTGCTTTTAATGATGAGTCAGGCAGGTGGGAAGTGGTTTTGAAGGTAGATTTAGTCTCTCAAGCAGCTTTCAGTGGGAAGGGAAAATGATTCTAGAAGGCTATCATTGGTTGTACAAAGCAATACAAGCTGCCTACTGCTCTGATCTACTGACTTCCTGAAACAGCATTCAGGCTTTGGGCGCTGTGCATCTTTGTTTTGCTATCATTAGCACTCAAATATTTACAGTTCACATGGCTAATGTGCCCAAGCTTGTAGCCGAAGTTGTCAGTCTGATTCAACACTGATGTTTAACTGTCCAGAAGATGTGAAGTTGCAGGCCTGCCCTTGAGACTTGGAAGGTTTATGTGAACTCCTAAAATGGAAGTGGGCTTGGCGATAACATGCAGGTGGCCAAAAGTGACACTTGAAAGAGTTCTGTACACGCATAGGCTACCATTTCTTGCAAAAAGCAATGAAGGTTGCTCCCCATTCTAGCCCAAGAGGTATCTAGAGTATCACCACAGATTTGGCAGTGCATAGGCATGTGATGGGAAGAATGGCCAACATCTCTGACCTTGACACAGTATGGTAGGGAACAATAAAGATGACAATGGCTGGAGATGTGGCTCATTGCTTAGTATGTGCAAACCTTGGATTCAGTTAGCACCACATGACTTCAAATGCGGTGGGCTCACACTTGTGATTCTGGTACTTGGGGGGTGCTACTACGAGGAGCAATAGTTCAAGGTAATCCTTCTTTGGCTACTTAACACTATACCCTATCTCCAAACAAAAACAAAAGCAAAGGCAACCTATGGTTGACTAGAAATCTCTTTGTTAGAAGATTGTCACTTTATAACAGGACACTAGAATCTTAGCTTCTATAATAAACTTTATTGTGGCTTTGTTTAATCACCATTGCCTTATAAAGTGAATGAATGAAGTGATGTGCTCAGCACAGGGTCTGGTTCACACTGAGAGCCCTGATGTGGGATTCCCCTCTCTTTGCTGTGAATATCATTGGTTAATAAAGGAACTGCTTTGGGCCTATAGCAGAGCTATAGGGGAACAGAGCTAGGTGGGGAAAACTAAACTGAATGCTGGGAGAAAGGAGGCGTAGTCAAGGAGAAGCCATGGAGCTGCTGCCAGAGACAGATGTGCTGAAACCTTACTGGTAGGCCACAACCTCATGGCGTTACACAAATTAATGGAGATGGGTTAAATTAACATGTAAGTGTTAGCCAATAAGAAGCTACAGCTAATGGGCCAAGCAGTGATTTAAATAATATAGTTTCTGTGCGATTATTTAGGGGCTGGGCAGCCAGGAACTAACAAGGGGCCTCCCTCTAACAGAACCCAGTTCCTATTTTTTAAATGTAGATTCTATAGTTTGTAGAAACAGAAAGAATGGCCTAAGAAGTTTGGGTTCTACTGTTTCAGACACTGGGTCCAATGTGTTCACTTGAGCATTTACCATTAGGCATCACCCCTCTCCTTAAGTGACCTAAGTTGAGGTAGCTTTAGTTAGGACAAGCACTATTACCTGACTACAGCTAATAAGTCCAGAATAAATCCTCCCTAAATAAAGCCCTGTCCCTGCTGCTTCAGTCATGAAGGTAAACCTGCCCTGCAAGGACTGATAAGCATCTGCTAATGGATTCACTGTGCTAATAAGCTTCTTATAGTTCATTCTGCTATCATTCAATAAATATTCATTAGGCTGAAGGTAAGAGTGGGTATGTGTCACATGGTGCTTTGTCCTTGGAGAACCTACTTCATAGTAAAAGCAGGAACAGGAAAAATTCTGCAGAGTCAAAGCCCCATGTCCCTTAAGGCCAGAAAATGAGGCCCACTTAGAAGAACCAAAGAAGAAAAGGGGCTTCAGGGAACTTGGAGCAGATTTCAGAGGCTCCATGTGACATTTGCTTCTCCCTCTGAAAGAGGGTTTGTGGGTAAATACCTACATGAAGAGTAAAAATAGAAGACAAACTAAACATATTAGTGCTGTCTCCATGAGTAAATATCAAATGCGACCCTGGAGGATGTCAGAGCCTGGCAAAGCAGACACACAGAGAGGCCATTTATGTAACAGCCTAAAACACATCACAGAGCTCCATAGACTAAACATCCCTAAGGGAAGCAAAGAGACTTCAATAAGTAAGAAGGGCAGTAGGGTGTGTGCAACATGCAAAAACATTTAAAGACATGGAATAGAAAATATTACCATCATTAAATTTGAATCCATAAACTCCTTTATTCGTGTCTGCTTTCTCACACCTAAAGTATGTAATAATCTTAAATAATAACAACAACCATAAAATTTGTAAAAAAAAAAAGACAGAAATATCATCAATTGCTATTACTTTCTTGTATCTATTTCCAAAGCCCTTAAGTAAGACTTCCTGCTAAGAGAGTAATACGAAACAGAAAATTTGATATTTACTCATGGAGACAGCACTAATATGTTTAGTTTGTCTTCTATTTTTACTCTTCATGTAGGTCTTTACCCACAAACCCTCTTTCAGAGGGAGAAGCAAATGTCACATGGGGCCTTTGAAATCTGCTCCAAGTTCCCTGAAGCCCCCTTTCTTCTTTGGTTCTTCTAAGGGGGCCTCATTTTCTGGCCTTAAGGGACGTGGGGCTTTGACTCTGCAGAATTCTTCCTATTTCTGCTTTTACTATGAAGTAGGTTCTCCAAGGACAAAGCATCATGTGACACATACCCACTCTTACCTTCATCCTAATGAATATTTTACACTAGATTCCAGATTCAGTTAAAACTTTGATGAGACAATGTTATCAGTTGAAAAGAGACAGACTTTAATAGACTGGTTTATAAACGTGAAGAAGGGACACCGAGATGGCTCGGTGGGTGAAGGATATGCCTCTGAGCTTGCTGACCTAATTGAACCCTGGGACCAACATGGTGGAAGGAGATAACTGAATCCTCTCGACTTTCATCTGACATCCACACACACACAAGAATATCCTGGTTTACACACGTGAAAAATGTAATAATTTTTAGGGAAATGAAGAGCACAGGGCTCACACTGGAGCAGGCTTTAAGTCCACAGCTCTCACACCCACATGAACTTGTGAGGTTTTGCACTTTAAGCTTCATCTTTGTATAGAAAATGAAGAGAATCCAAGCCTCAGAGTTATTTTTTTTTACTTTCACCATCTCTTTTTGAATTTTCACATAATAATTATATATACTTTGAGGTACAGTATAATATTTCAGCACACTGTGTACACATCAGAGTAGGGTAATTCCCATTCTTATCCCTTTTATTGTTTCTTTCCTTGGAATGTTTAGCTTCCTTCTTCTAGTTTGTTCTTCACAAAGTAAATAGGCAGTTATTATTGAACATAGTTACTCCACCATGGTAACACACCAGTGTACTCAGTCCTATTGCTCTTGAATTTCCTTAATGCATGAGTCCCAATGCAAAATCACAAGAAACACAATAAAGTAACGTGACACAACTCCTTCCTTAAACAATATCAGAAACCATTTAAGGGGATTTGATGTTTAAGGAGAGACTGTTAGTTGTTTGATGATTGCTACATCCCTTTGAAAAAAATTTTTTTTAAAGACATTATTATTCTACACTCACAGGAGTTTTGAGTGTTAACCTTGTATCCTAAGTACCAGTTGAGAATAGAAAATGACAATTGAATCCTATACCTGGTCCATCTTGAACATTGTGAATGTATGCATCAAAAGAATAGGGGTGTCTTCAAATAAAATAAATAAATAAATAACCCCAAATGCATAAGTACCAGTGGAAAACCACAGAAATATGATAAACTAGCTTAATACAACACCTCCCAAAATTAACAATTTAATCCGTGAATAAAATGAAACCCCAGACAAAGGATACCAAAGAATGATTCTAGATATATTCAAAGAAACCCAACAGGACAAAAATAAACTACAGAATGAATTCCAACACAAACAAACATGGGAAGTAAGTAAGGAATTCAATACAGGATAGGAAAGTAGAATTCAATAAAGAGGTACAAAGAAAGAAGAAAAGCAACAACTTGAAATACTGGAAATGAAAACTTCAATGTCAGATAAATATGTCCCTGAAAAATAGAATAATTCAGAGGGTGTTCCAAATATCAAGCCTTAAAAACGGAAAAGTAATTGGAACATTAAACAATGATAAACATAAAGTAATTAAAACATATTAAAAGAACATTGATGATCTATGGGATATGATGGAAAGACCATATCCATGCATCATGAACAAAGAATATGGAGAGGGACTTCATGGCAAAGGCAGGGAAAATATTTTCAAAAAACTCGTAGCAGAAAATTGCCAAAGTATATGGAAAGATACTCACCTAAGTACAGGAGGCATTTAGAAGGATAAACAGATAAGACCATAAAAAGTATAGTTAAAACATTAATATTTAGAGCAAAGAAAATATATTTAAATCTACAAGAGAGAAACAAGTGGTATTATAAGGGCAGCCACAACAGAATAACAGCTGGTTTCTCTAAAGAAACTTTAAAACCCAGGAGGACTTTTAAGTATATTATACCTAGTAAAATTATCTATCATAATTGAAGAAGAAAAAATCTTCCCACAATAAGAATAGGCTAAAAGAATCAATGGCAGTCAAGCCGTCTCTATAGAAGATGCTGCAAAGACTCCTTCAGACTGAAGAGGAAGAGGAACACATCCATGAGGCTACAGGAAGGATGAAGCCATGCTGGAGCAATAGTGAAGCAAATGGGGGGTAGTAAAATAGCAAAGATTACAAATAAAAAGTTGCAGAAATTGTATAGTGACTTTGACAGCGTAATCTGAGTAACTGATAGGTCATTCTGAGGAAAAAATAAATGAGAAATATTTAAGGTAAATGTCAACAAATGGATCTAAGAGACATCCACAGTGTGTTAGATACACACAAACAGTACAGAACACACATTCTTCCCAGCAACCTTCAGAACTCTGCTGAAATTGCTCGTATAATGTGACACAAAGCAAGGCTTAGCAAATACGAGAAAGTTGTATTTTACCTGACCACAATGGAATGCTAGCTATCAACAGCAAGATAAACTACAGAGCATATGCAAACTCAAGGATATTAAACAGCATACTATTGAATAAAGAACAGACCATTGAATAAATCAAGAAAAATTAACTTCAATAATGATATAAAAATGAATGCAACACAGGAGAAACCTATGTACTGTAGTGAGAGCAATCCTAAAATGAGAGCTTATTGCTGCTCCATTGCCTGCACTAAAATCCAGAGAGATCTCAAATAAATACAAAAATGATGTACATCGGTTCTCAGAAAAACAAGTCAGATCTTAAAGCAGTATATGGAAATAAATATAGTTTAGGGCAGAATTTAATGAAACGAAATGCAAACACAATAGCAGCCACAGCAAAATAGAAGGCATAAACATAGCTATTTTTAAAAAAAGATAAGCAAGATTGCAAATCCTTGGCCAGACTGAATAGAGGAACCAGAGATAAGACTAAAAGCAATTAGAGTTTCAAAGAGGCACACCACCACAGATACTAATTAAATTAATACAGCATGCTTAAAAATATTTATGGGGTGTGCTGGAGAGATAGCTCAGCCGTTAAGAGTTCTGACTGTTCTTTATGGGTCTATGTTCAATTCCAAGAACCCATGATGGCTCACAGTCATAGAGTAACTCCAGTTGCAGGGGATCTGATGTCTTCTTCTGGCCTCCAGTGGACACCAGCAACAAATGTGGTACAGACATACATGCAGGCAAAGCATCCTTATGCATAAATATAAAGACTAAAACTTTTATGCAAAACCACTTACCACAAAAATATTAAATTGGAAAGTCTGAAAGAAATGAATATACTCTAGACTCTTAAGATGTACCATAATTAAGCCAAGATGAGATAAACAATCTAAAAAAGTTTATAATAAGCAACAGAATTACAGAAATGATAAAAAAAACTCTTAACTAAAAGAAGCCAAAGCCCAGATGAATTCACTGTTGAATTCCAACAGAATCATAGAAGGAAGTAACCCCACTTTATTTCAAACCATTCAATGAAATATTTTTTAAAAAAGGGACTACTATAAAACTCTTTATATGAAGCCAGTATTACCATGGCACCCAAAGCTAATGAAGATAAAATATAGAACACATGACACATGAAGAAAATTAGGGGCTGGGAAAATAGGTCAATCACTAAAGTGCTTATGCTCAAGAGGACATGAATTAAGATGTTTGAACCTAAAGTAAAAAAAAAAACTAGGCAGTTTGGTGTGCATTTGTAATCCCACCACTGGGGAGGTAGAGAAAGACAGCAAAACCCAGGACAGTTGAGACGTCCTATTGCAAGGAGTCAGAGTGGATGACTCCTGAGAAATACCATTCAAGGTTGTCATACATACCCCAAAATATACATTGTACACACACATATGCATGCACAATTGGCAAATCTTTATTGGGAACATAGATGCACAAATAATAAAATAGTTCAAATACTTTAAGAACATATGAGAAAGCTCATTTACCATGGCCAACCTGTCTTCATTGCAGAGATGTAAGGATGGTTCAATACACATTGTGATTATAGGTGTGAACTGTCACAGCACCTGGGACACAGACTTCCACACACATCCATGAGGGGTTATTTAGTTTCTGGTCATGCTTGTAGAATATTATCTTGACTATGCTCATTGATGTGGGAAGGCCCATTTTAACGGCAGAGAAGGCCATTCCCTGGGAGTGGAATCATAAAAGGTAGTGGAAAGGGTGAGTTGATCATGGACATTCATCATTTTGACATGTAATCTCCTCATTGGAGAGACAGATGGGCAGCCTTCCTGATTGTGGATGCAATGTGCCCAGGTGCTTCAACTTCCTGCTGCCCTTTCTTCCATCACATGATGGACAGTAGCTCAAGCTGGGAGCTAAAAGAAATCCTTGCTCTTTTAGGTTGTTTTATTAAGTTATTTTATCATTGCAACAAGGATAGAAACTAAGCCATATGGAAATCAATAAATGTAATACATCATACAAATGGGCTTAAGGGCAGAAATTATATGATCTTCTCAATGCATCAGACTATTCTTTTGACAAAATCCAGGATCTCTTTATGACAAAAGAGCAAAGAGACTAGGGAGAAAAAGAATATATCTTAACAAAGTGAAGATTTTATTTGAAAAATATACAGCCAAAATTACACTAAGTGAGGAAAAACCCAAAGCATTTCTACTTCAATCAGGAACAATGCAATAGTCACTCAACACCTATTCAATATAGTTACAGCTCAAGCAATAAGACTAGAGTGGTATGAAAGGGATACCAATAAAGCAAAGAGAAGTCAAGGCCCCCTTAATTGTGGGTGATACAATTCCCTGTACAAGATCCTATGAGGACTTATCCAGACTCTTACAGCTGATATACACTTTCAGCAAAGTAACAGCCTACAAAATGGGCATGTAAAATCAGCAGCCTCCCTACATTCCAAAGTTTAACAAGCTGAGAACGACACTGAGGAGCAATCCTATTCGCAACAGACTCCAGAAAGTGACTTGGGATAAGCCTCACCAACAAAGTTAGGAGCTCTACGATGAGAACCCAGATAAAGAAAGAAATTGAGAAAGACACTAGAAAATGAAAGGGCCTCCTGCGTGGATTGGAAGAATCAATATCGTGAAAATGACTATCTTACCAGAAGCAATCTAAAGACTCAGTGAACTTCTCAGCAACCCCCCGTGTTATTCTTTATGGAAAGAGAAGTATCCCCGGTTCTTACACAATCACCGAGAATGTAAAATTGACGGCTCTGCTATGTAGCAGCACTATCTTGACTTCCAACCTCCAGAGACAATGGAGCCCTTCCTGGTGTTCCTGTTTTTTCTCCCTTCACCATCAGTTCTTCCTGAATAACGGGTCCACTGAGAACCCATGATCCTGCTGTGATATTCTGTCACAGGCTGTGTAGCCAAAACTGTTGCTCATATGGGTTGGTCAAGATATGCAGGGGGAAAAAGGCTGCATGACACAGCTTATCAGAGAAAGGGTGAGGTCTGTGTCACGGTGCTGCTAAAGAGCCAAAAGGAAAAGATGTATTGGGGGAAAAAGCTTTAAATTAGGACATTCTACCAATTCATCCAGTCTTTATTATATGAGTCACTGTTGATACTTAGATTTGGTGAGTATGTCACAGTGATCCTAGTCAATTTTTTGTTTCACAAAGTAAGCTTAAAGGAAAACATGATTCTTGTATGTGTTTAAGAAAGTCCCAGTGGAAATCACAGCCAGGTAAAAATGTCAGTAGAGACGGTGGTTTTTTGTGCCCTGCCTTAGAAAGGGTGTGGTGAGGTGGGATTAGCACCCCTGAAGTTTGGTTTTGAGGATCAGACTGGAGAGATGGCTCAGTGGTTAAGAGCATTGACTGCTCTTCCAGAGGACCCAGATTCAACTCCCAGCACCTACATGGCAGCTCACAATTGTCTGTAACTCTAGTTCCAAGATAACCAACACTCTCACATAGATGTAAATGCAGGCAAAACACTAATGCACTTGCAATAAAAATAAATTATTGTTAAAAAAATGATTAAAAAATTGTCAAGTTGTGAAGGCTTGTCCCTAATAAGACTCTATCCATAAAAGTCATGGGATAAGTCAGCCACATCTTTTCAGGTGGAGAACATTGATAGTTTTAACTTCTGAACTCTGAAGTTGTTCTTTCCTTACAGAAATCTTGAATGACACTGGCTTAAGAGGCCTCTGGATAAGAGTCAGCCCTCCTGTGAATAGAGAAGCCCTTGGTGGTGGGCCAGGTCTTTCCTTTCCAGCACTCTGGTCCAGTTTGCACCAGGTGTTTTTGTGCAAGTGTGCAAGTGTACATATGAGCCCAGATGTCCATTACACAACCACCTACTGCTTTTTTCATTTCATCCTTTTCAGACAGCCAAGCACCTATTTTACATTGCTGAAAAGATAAATACAACTGGCTCTTTATAGCAAGGTCTTTAGGATTTATAACAAAAAAAGTCAACTGCAGATCGAAAATAATTTAGGAAAATAATTGTGTTGGTGCTGAGCACACACAAGTCCCCCGATTTTTCTTCTTGTCATTTCCCCCTAATCAATAGAATATAGCAAGTATTTATTTGGAACCTATATTGTATTTGGTACTATAAATCATTCAGAGATAATTAAAGTATATAAGAGTGTGTACTTTGTAGATGCTACATCATTTTATGTAAGGAACTTGAGCACCCGCAGGTGTTGGCAATCATTGAGGTCCTATAACTCTCCTCTGTGGGGACCTAAGAAGGACTGTATAAATTTTCCTAATGGAGCAGACAAGGGTGTGGAGAAACAGATCTTAATTACACGAGTGTGGTATCATGTAGTCTTCGCTGATTTTTTTCTCTTACCACGTTTCCTTTTCCTCTGTCATTTCCCTCCATTCACACAGAAGGCTTTCCATCCACAAAGGATAATGTCACAAAGGAGCCTGAGTACAGTCCTACAAATTCATGGTCAAGTTTAAAAGGTACATTTCCAGAGAGAGAGGAGAAACAGATGTGCTGAGTCATTTTCTTCTTACTCCACAAGGGATAAAATTGATCCCTTGGTGCTAGAAGGCAGAATAGAAGCTAGAAGTTGGAACAGAAGTGTCAGATGTCAGAAAAGGTCTCTCAAGAACACCCCATGTTCAAGCTACCCACACACACTAGCACCATGGTGACTGTGCCAGCACATCATGGACTCCACTGTCCCCCAACGTATCCTAGCCCAATCTGAGCTATTTCTGCTTCCTTCCTGTCTCATTAGCAGATGCTCTATGTCAAAGTAATAGGTTTGGAGTATTTGTTTATTTTTTCAAATTCTTCATTAATTTCTTGCATAAAATCAATGTATTTATATCACATTCTCCTTTTGCTTCCTGAATACATCCCCTTCTCAATCTTATTTCAATTTCCTCCTCACCCTCTTCTTCTTTACCCACTGATTTCAGTTGGTGCTGCTCATATGCACATGGGGCAGGGCAGCCTGTTGTGTCCCACACTGCTGACGAAAACTCACTCTTTCTTCCTCAGAAGCTATCAGCTGCCAATCATCCCTCAACTGCAGGTTGAGCTTCCTGAGTCCCTTCTACTTCCGTACTGGGTAGGGCCATGCTTGTCCTATTCAGGTCCTGTGCAGGGGACCACAAGTGTTGTGAGTTCATGAGTGCAGCTGCTCTGTCATATCCAGGAGATAAAATTTCAAAGCAGTCTTTCTTGTCATGTGGCTTTTACAGTCTCTCTGGTGCTTCTTCCACAAAGATCCCTGGGCCTTGAGGATGGGGAAATTTAGCATGGTCCCATTCTTTGTTCTTGATCTAGCTTTATTTTCTTTCTTAATTTTTAAATACCTGGAATATTTATGCACTGTGCCTGGTGTGACCTTACCCCATTTGATTCTCTCCTCTTACTGTTATGGCCGCTTCCTTAACTGCCCCCTACCCACACAATTTTTTTTGAACATGCTCTACTCATGCTGTCACATGGTGTTTGCACAGGCCCTTTCCTCTGCCTGAATCGATCTTTCTCCAGATTGGTCTAGCTTCCTTTTGGTTTTACTGAGTGGAAATGATTTCCTCATTCTCCTGTGTCCTCTCTGCCCCGGTTTGGTGGCTTTCCTATGATGTTTGGCATTGACCATGAACTTGTGTGTGTTGCCGGCCTTTCTTCTCTCGTGGGCTATAGACTCTCTTGTGAACCACACATCCTCAGTGCCTACAACGGTCTGCCCAAGGAAAGAAGTTGAAAAGGAAAGACGAGGTCTTAGGTGAGATTTGGAGACATAATAATTCTAAGTGAGTATCCTAGGAAGGCCTTAGGGAGATTGAAATATTTACCCTGGGAAGGAATGGATCACGAGGAGTTAAGATTCTTGAATGCATTTCAAGTGGAAGAACCTCAACGACGAAAGTCTAAAGCCGCTAAGGGCCTGGCCAACGTGCATTATAATTTGGGAAAGTTCTAGCTTATTTAACATGCCCTTTAGAAGGATCCAGCCACCTCTTACCAACCCCATAAACACAGTGAATTGGCCATGCTGACTTCTGTGATGCATACCGCTAGCTTTTGGTAATGTCAAGGCTGTTATGCCACTTGAGGGCATACTGAACGCAGCAGACTGCAGGGTCCCTCCTGAAGCTCAGTAAAGATCCTTCCCCACAAATGATGTTGTCAAAACTCCTTTGCAACATTGTAATGCTGACTTCTAGAAGTCTAACTTGTGATATATATATAACTAGAAAAAAGAAAAAGTAATAAGACTTCCACAACTTGAACAGAAATTGCCCACCTGCCCCTTGAGGTGAAAGCCAATTTATAGATACATGGTTATGTATCTAAAATTCAAAATGTTCCAAGAGTTGGACCTTTGAGGGACAACACTAGGCCACAAATAGAGAATTCCATCTTTGACTCCTGTGAGTGGCTGTATACAAAATGAAAGCACACTAAAATTATGGAATGAAATTGCCTTCATTCTGTCTAGAAGGTGCACACAAGACACAAAACAATTCCATATTTAGACATGGGTCCCTGCCCCAAGACACCTCACTACATTTAAAAATTTTTCAAATCAAAATCATCTGAAATCTGAAACATGACTGGGCCTAATCACTTCGGACAAATGTGGACAAACCACACACCTGGGAATTTGCTAAATGCTCAGGTACTGTGCAGAGTGGTGTAAATTCTATAAATGAAAGAGAACAGTCTCATCTTCCACGGTCCCAGAATCAGTTAAGATAAGCAGCAATGATATCTTTATGACATCTGAGTCACAGGAAAGCATTCTGTAAATCAGTGAAAGAGCTGATGTGTATATGTCATGCTCTTGGGTAAGTTTATCAATGACATACAATTATTGTATCTGAAACTAATATCCATGTCAAGTAAACTACATTTTTTTGCAGCAGAAATTATTTTTTCACTCAACAAATATCCCTTGTAAGTTGCTTATATTCAGATATAAAATTGCTGGAGATCATTCCATATGTGACACACAGTTTAAATGAAGTACTAAAGCCACTGCCGTGCACCCATAAAGCAGCTCCGATTTTTACGTGTTGCCTCTCATTCCAGTTTGCCTTTGGTCATTTTATTTTGGCTCTTGGCACTATTTAAATAAAAGCTTTTTTTTTCTTTCCTCTACAAATGTTTGTGGCAGCTATTTTACGCCAATTTAAGACAGCCTTAACTACACTAAAAATACACACTCCCTAGATTGCTTTTTGAAAAAGGAAAAATGTTTATGATGTCTATCAAAGAAACAGTGAATTCATCAGTCAAATTTCACTTAAGATGTCAGATGAGGTAGATAAAAATCTGTATCTACAACTCATTTCTGTACAATGGAAGGTTACTGCTTTTCTTCCAAAGGAAAAGAAATATACTCCCCAAAATGTTCTCATTCTTACAGAATGTAATGCTCAAATTACGTCATTTATGGCTACTGTGGGTTTCTACCACATTATGTACTTTCTGGCTTGGTTGATTCTCTTGTCAGAACAAAAGTTTCAGTCCCAGTTCTTCAATGAGATAAAGTAGAATCAATGGAGAAACACAATGAGATGAATGGAAGCTGCTTCCTAGCCCAGGAACAAATCTGAGGCAAAATGTGGGGCAGACACCCCCAGACACAGACAGCCATGCAAACAAGCAATGTGACCAAGTATTGAGCCAACCAAATCACTGAGCTATTTAAACCTAAAGAATTTGACAGGCAAAATCCATCACCATTGTCACAGGTCCCAAATAAATGAATGCAAGGGCAGAACCATGAGTCTGTGACTTACATGCAAATATTTTGTCCTAGACCAAAGAACATGCTATCAGTGGGGTTATAGTCTTTGGAGCATACCTTACAAAAACTTCAACGTTTCCTTCTAAAGGAAATAGACAGATGGAGCAAGTTACACAGGGTCACTCAGCTAGCTGGATGAAAATAGGATGAAAGCACAGGCACCTGGCATCACGTTCATTGTCTTGTTCTCAGTTTTATTCTGGCACCATGCAATGAAAAGAGAGCGTTGTACTTACAGCTTCTAGAACTCTAAGTTGTGTGAATGAGCTCATCATCCAATGGTATTGATGGCATGGAATCATGGATGCTGGTCCAGGGCACACTCATATGTCACTTAATGGCAAAGATATGATCTAAGGAATGTGTCACTAGTTATACTCAGGACGATGCAGCATCCCTTGTATGTATTTTACACAAACTCAAATGGTTATGGCTGTCTCTAAGTGCTCTAACTTCAAAGGGTTCACTCTCATATTATGTAGTTCCTGTGGGTGGAAATGTTGCAAAGCTTGTGACTGTGGCTTAGGATCAGTTGTTGTGCGAATTGAGTCCAAGGAATCTCAAAAGTGAGACTGCTCACTGTGAATCCTGAGGGATTGTTCCAAACGAACTCACAGTTATTTGGCAAGCACAGGGCATCCTCCCCACAGCTGAAAGCACCATGGTTCTGAGACGGGTGCTGAAGCGGGCCACCATGTAGTGACAGCCTCACAGCATGTTGGCAGTAGCTACCGTGAGGCTGTGTGCACCCCAGAAAAGCACACTGGCAAAATACCCAGAAATCTGGGTCTGGCAACTGCTAATGGGGAGACCTGGTGCTGTTTAATTAACCTGTGCCATCTGAAGATGAGTTCTCTCAACTGTAGACTAAGAAGAATAATTAACTGCTTGCAGTCTCTCACGGCAACTGTGGAGATCCACGTATACTGGGTATAAAGTGAAGAGGAGCTGGGAAGATCACGGCAGTCAAGGGCATGTCCTTTCTTTCCTTGTGGATACCCAAGAAGCTGTTAAACAGCTGTTCCCAATGTTCGGTACTTGCTGCTCCTTTGAAATCTTGAAGAAGGTGTGTTCAAAATACACCATCCCGGGTTCGACCCATGACTCCGTGGACCATGGCCCAGGAGCTGTCTTAGGAAATCTTCATACTGGAGAACATGCCTGAGGGAAATCCAGAAGAAGATGCATTCCAGGTGTGCTTCGGTGGTCTGGCACTCTTGGGAAGTTTCTCACATAGCCAATGTTCAACATACTGATTGGAATTTAAAAACTACCCTTAGATGTCCATCTGACCATAATCTGTGAGCTCTACCTCCAAGAACCTCTACCAAAACAGCCTCTTCTTTCAACTTTGGAAACCACACAGGATCCCAGGCACATATGTCCTCACATTTTGCAAGCTCAGTTTTCCTAAGACCTTCCCTGGCCTTTCTAGATCCCTTTCTCCACATACAGCACCTCACAAGCAACTCCACTCCTGTGGTGAGGCTATAGATTAGGGATAAATCACTTGCCTAGTACATGTATGACCCTGGGTTCCATCTCCAGTACCACACTACAAACAACGAAACCAGACACATCCTTATTGCCATTGACTAAGGCAAGGATAATCAGCATTTGAGTCACAAATGCCTGGATACAGAAACATTTCTAAGCTGGGTTCTCTTTTGTCTTTTTTGTTTATTAAGTTTATCAACTTGGGAAGACTAAGAAGCCCCAGAGAAGCTTTTCCAACTGCAAGATTAGGGTAGTCTCATCTGGAAGGGGCTTTTAATCAGATTTCAGATAAAAGGCAATTAATGTCTTGCTAGCTATTGTTGCTCAAGGAATGACCACCCCGTTCTCCTTTTCCTTTTTGCATTCTCTAATGCCTTCTGCAACAGCCACAGTAGCCACAACATAGAATGACTCTTCCAAAAGGGATTTGTGATTGCGACTCTGCATCTTGCTGATGTTTTACAGCTGACTCTCCTAGAAGCGGAGGGGGAAAGACACCTGGTTGTTAGCCTGTGTCTGTCAGTGTTTATTCCCCTTCAGGTAATTTCAAACTAGCAATGGGATTTCACTGAGCAGAACACAGGAGAGATCTGCAAAAGTCCATCGCTGTAGATACCAGATACAGTAAGAAGAAATAACATTGTCTGAGAACACATGAGATGTCTTCAGAGCTGGTAGACGGGCTTAGAAGGCTCACACTAGCTAATGCCTTTCCGCTACTGTCTGAAAAGTTTGTTCCACAGAAGAAGCAAATTGGGAGAGAAAGGAATGCATCAAATGAGCAGAGCAGACACTAGTAATATGTCAACTGTATACCCACCATTGCCCCCAATCACTTATCAGCATCCTTGGTGTCCCTCAAGCAAAGGACTCGGTCAGTCACAAATGCACGGAGCTCAACAAGCCTGCACAAGCCTGCACGGTGAACAGGCTACATAGTGGCAAGAAAGGATTCAACTGTCAAAGAGTCAGGTCTCTGCCGGAACCATGCGCTGCTTCCAAAGCAAAATGAAACAGCTGCACAAAACGAAACATTTGGACCAAGAAGTCCAAATGATAGAACCGCTTCTGTCCTTTCAGGTTTCTTTTTCTTAGCCAACCCCTTAGACTAAAGAGAACAGCAAGAAGCATGGAGTCCTACCTTCCCTTCAGGGCACTTATTTCCTGCTTTTAACAACAACAACAAAGCAAACAAACAAACAAAACTTCATTTTAATTTTGTTCAGCATCCCACAGTCAGCCTTGTAAATGGCAGCATGAAGTCCCAAGCAGGCTGACTCTAAAGTTACCCTGCACTGGCACAAGTCTACCCAGTTTCCAGTAAAAGGCTCCTCGGTGTCCAAAACTTCCACCCCTGTTCCAAGGTCGGCAGTAGAGCTAGAGATGGACACCTAGAGACTGATGATTCATTCCCTTCACCTACCCTTCTTTCCTGAGCATCTTTCAATTGAGCCTCTGCCACCCATCCGCTCGCTGCATGCTAAATACACCTAACTGCCGTGGAGGACAAACACATCAGTCCAACTACAACTTCTGGAAGGGGTAGGGCAAAGCGACCTCTCATAGCCTTAACGAAAACAAAAAGACAACAAGTTTCACATAGCCTACAAGCCTCCCTCCGGCTCATCTCGTATTTAATGACTGCTCTGACAGGAGGCTGGAGCTCCTGGCAGGTCTGACCATTTAGAGCACTGTACAAACAGGAAAGAGGGGCCGGGAAAGTGCCCTTGGCTGCTAAGAGGCATTGAGTTTCAAAGGACTGTTTCCAGTGAGGACCAGATGTGCACTGGAGGTAAAGGATTAAAACTGTGAGCTGGAGGAAGCAAGACTGAGGATTTCCACCGCAAGGCTTCACTGCTCTTTCTCCCTCAGAACCGCCATCTGGCTTTTAAGTGACATCAACCAAAAGTCCTTTCTCAGAACAAGGCATTATCCGAAAAGTTACTGTGAAACAAGAATGCCATGTGGCTTATCCCAGGCTGCTAGAGTTATATGGGGTAGATAGCAGTCAACTCCACCTCCCTTGACTAGCTTGCTGTGTTCTGAATGGGAGCAGGGATACTGACCTTGAGTCCTGTGCGAGTCTTCTGGCTAGCCCCTGAAACTACTGCTTGTCACAAAAGAGCTTTTGGTAGAGAGGGAGCACCTGAAACTTAGGATGTACTTAATTCTCTTTTTTTGTTTCAATTGTTTTGTTTTTCTTTTCTTTAAAAGAAGAAGGCAGGGTCGGGGGAGAGAAGCAACAACAACAAAATGGATGGTGGTGTGGAAGAGTGATTCTCAATTTTCCTCCAGGATTTGAGCCTGAACTTGGTGAGTAGAGCCTGGGTCTCTTCCCTGGCTGCCCTCTACAGCTTGCCAAGTGTTCTGACAGGCGGAAGAACTCAGTGACAGTGCTTTCCGATGAAAAGCCTCATTCTGACCTTGGTTGCACTCTGAAAAACAAACTTGTCATAGGTCATAAATTTTTAGAACTGGCCATAATAAACTACATATCTATGTGCAGGTCCCAGAGCAACAATAACCTTGCTGACCATGCTTCCTGGAGCATGTTGTCATCACTGAAGTACTGCTGTGATGAACTGGAGAAAGACAGTAGGCCAGCAAGCCATTCCAGGGGAGGGAGAAGAGTGACTGCAGACTCTGGGGGAAACCCAATCTAAGGAAGCACCACTCACCCATTCAGCCTGTTATCTCTGTTCTGAGGGAGGAAATTTCCAACCTTCAAATAGGCTCTCCTGCTCCCAAGTGATGCCCAAAGGCATCACGCATGTCTGGAGAGTATGAATCAGTAGATGATTTAAAGAAGGAAAACTCCAAACCCAAACAAAGCTACTCACTAAGTACATTACCTACTGGAGTGCATTACTTTCTACAAGTTGGTACTAAGTTGAAAGAGTGTAGGGTCTGGTGAGAGATCTTTCAACAGTTAAGAGCACTGGCTGTTCATGCAGGAGACTTGAGTTTGCTTCCCAGCACCCAAATGATGGCTCAGAATTATCTGTAACTCTAATTCCAGGTGATCCAATGCGGTAGCAGGCTTACATGTGGCAAAACACTAATATACATAAAAATGTGGCTTACAAGGAGCCCACTGTTACTATGACATGGTTTCTTTGTTTTGGTTGAGTTTCTATTGCTGTGATAAAACAAAACGCCATAACCAAAAGCAAATTGGTAGAGGAAAGGGTTAATTTCAGCTTACAGCTTATTATGAAGAGGAGTCAGGGCAAGAACTCAAGGCAGAAATCTAGAGGCAGGACCTAATGCAGAAGCCATGAAGGAGTGCTGCTTCCTGGCTTGCTCCCTCTAGATTGTTCCATTTGCTTCCTTATACATCTCATAATGGGATTTCACATATCAATCATTAATCAAGATAATCCCCTGCCTAGTGGTAGTACATCTCATAATGGGCTTTCCCATATCAATCATTAATCAAGAAAATTCCCCCACAGATTTGCCTGCAGAACAAATCTGATAGAAGGATATCCTCAATTGGGGTTCTCACTTCCCAAATGACCCCAGCTTGTGACTAGTTGACAAAAGAACAGCAAACAAAACCCCTCCAATCACCACAGCCTTCCTGTACGTAAGAGGCACTGAGCAGATACTGGTAACAAGGTAGACTAGACAAAGTCCTAAGATTCAAGGGCTTTGAAAGGAAGCATGCTGCAGGCAGGGAAATAGGGGGTGGTAGCATCCACGAGACATGAGCAAGATTGGGAGGACAGGAAGGAGCTGAAGACTCACAGGAAGTCCCCATAGGGAAGGGAAAGGCCCTACCAGGAAGGGAGGCAGCTGGACCCTGAGCAGTTTCTGTGTGCAGAGCTGGCCATTGAGATATTCTGAGTAAACTAACTTGATGCCAATGTGCTAATTTTCCATGGGGGGCAGAAACCACACCTTGTCTCACCATTTCCTCGCAGGAGCTCTCAAACTACCACCCTCTCAAGTCCTCAGAGTGTGCCTAAGCTTTCTGCCCTAAGAAGCTTCCAGACTCCGACGGGGGTAGAGAGAGCTCCCTGATTTCCTGTTCATTTTTCTGACACCGAGGGAAATACCTAGTTAAGTTTTAAAAGGTGCCTTAACTCCCTCCCACTATCTAGCTTCCGGGCAGTAGGTGGGGTGGTCTTTACAGCTACCAGATAGGTCTTTGCAGAATATCAAAGAGCCTGGGGAGGACCGAACTTTCACTTGCTTTTAGGCCTCTTCTCATCAACTTCACAGATAACTAAGCCTTTATCCAGTAGGGACCCCACTGAGTTTTAAACTTATCCAGCAGCCAGAGGGCTTCTGATGCGCTCCATCACACCTGCTCAAGTCTGGAAGGAGGATGGAACAGACCACCCTGGCCCAGAGGCTCCTCACCTCAGAGCTGGGACAGGGAAGTCATTTGTGAAGAATGTAACAAAGTCAGCCACTGTGGGAGCACTGCTATACCTGCTGTGACTGAAAGACACAATTAACTGCTTTGGCTGCTGGGAGCCCCTCCCCAGAACAGTGGCAAGAGGGGCCAGGCCAGCTCTACACAGCTGTCACCTGGGAGTCCCTGCACTTTGCTCAGGACTCTTCTGTACAGACATTACCCTGGGCAGAAGTGTGAGGAAATAGAGGGAGAAGGGCACACACACACACACACACACACAAAGAGAGAGAGAGACAGAGACAGAGAGAGAAAGAGAGACAGACAGACAGATATTAACTCCCACAGTACATATCACCTTAAGCTTCCAAAGAAAAGGCTTTTATATGCCACCCCCTCAAACAAAGGCCATTATTGCGGTGTGTGAAATAAATGGTTAATAGCAAATTTACTAACAGAACCCAAAATGCTGAAATTGCCAATCACCACAGATGATCATGAGCACAAACAATGGTAAGACTTCTCGCTAATCAACCTATTTTGCCAATTTTCTAGGAAACCCCCACATTATATTCATTTTCACTCCCCTGGGATTATAAGGCAGTGTGAAAAATGCAAAAAAGAAAGAAAGAAAGAAAGAAAGAAAGAAAGAAAGAAAATCCAGCAAATAGACAGGCACAGTGTCTACCGGCCTGTCGGTAGAGAGATGTCAAGGCCAGTATCCTCCTTTGCCCGTGCCCAGCATCCTTTTGGAGGCACTGTCAGTATCCATGCTCATGGATTTCCAGCAATGTTTTCTGACTGATGGGTTGGTTCCAGTGCAGAATGGATCTTTCTTGGCTGGCATCAGTATTCCAGAAGAAAAGCAGGAGACTTTTCTAACCACATCCTATTATCAAATCCTTGTTAAAGACAACAACATAATTAAAAGTACACAGAAACCAGCTGGCGATGCAGGCCTGTTACGCTGGAATAGCATGACTCAGAAGGAAAATGAAGAGGGCTTGGAATGTGCAGAGATCTAAGATTATTACAAAACATAAAATAATTTTTCCAGACTTTCGCATTTTGCATACTAAGTGTGAACAACAGCAGCACACAGATGCTACCCACCTAGGCTCCTCATCGTAGAATTGGCTTTCTTAATTTAAAAACATCATTTTCTTGGTGTGTGCATTCAAGACCAGTTGAATCTGTGCTGCGCTGTGCTGTGAAGACAGGGCACAGCTTAGGTGCTGATGGGGCCATCAGGCAGCAGCAGTGCCAGGCTGTGACAGCCTGCAGGGTAACGGTTAATAGCTAACCCAACACAAAACCATTAACACTCATTTAAAGTGATTATGAATGCCAGCAAAATGATTTCCACAGCATGATGAGTCCACTTCGGTTCTCCTCTTTACTCCTAGCAAGTCCTAATCCCTCATAATGGTCCAGCATCTAGCCCATCATAAGTGGACAGTGGACCAATTTATATAAATGCTCTAGGCACTTTTCTTTGTTTCAGTTTCCACCTGTGCGATTTAGCAAACGCATCATTTTCTGCTCACGATCATTCAGTGTCTCCAACTTCCAGCACTGGTAAACATCTGTTGTAGCCCGGGAGGGAATGACAGAACCCTTTTAATTAAGTCACATGTCTCAGGCAAGCTCCCAGTTTCAACTTGACCTTTAGGGAGGCAGCAAGATTTCAAAAGCCCAAATAAAACTTCACAGATCCTAGGGAGCGGAATGTAGAGTGCTTAGAACCCGCAGATGTGGGAGTCCAGGAAGATATGCTGAAGCTATACAGAGAGCTCCCGACAGACTCGGATGGGCCATGGTGGTGCCCAGTGACCGATGCTGTTGTACACTGACTTAGACTCTCATCACTCTCATCACTCTCATCACAGGAAGCACTGGCAGAATAAGTTCAGAGCTGTGCATTTGGAACTCTCTCTCTCTCTCTCTCTCTCTCTCTCTCTCTCTCTCTCTCTCTCTCTCTCTCTCTCTCTCTCTCCCCCTCCCTCTCTCTCTGTCTCGTGTGTGTGTGTGTGTGTGTGTGTGTGTGTGTGTGTGTGTCAGGGGACATTGACCTGTAGTTGCGCTTAGACTAAACTCAGGGTCAAGGTCCTGCATATATATAACCCTTCAGGGATCTGAAAGCAATTGTCCCATATCCTAATACCTATTCATGGATGGTACTTGGGCAGGAAGAATTAAACACGCAGCCTAATAACAAAACACTGCTGAGCCCATTTGCACTAATGCTGCCTTATTATCTTTGCCAGGTGTTGGTACTGTGTGCCATCCTAATTGTTAGGATTTAATACAGCATTTGTGAATCCTAGATGATGTGCCTTCATAAATCCTCCACAGACAGATCCTATCCAATTTGTGTCCTAATTATTTGCCGGTTTCTCATGTCCTTCAGTTCTGAATGGGCTGCTGAAGACAGAAACAAAGCCGTTCAACCTTACTTGTAACAATTACAGAAATGAATGTGCATTTCAGGTCTCTCTTTGAGGTTTGCAATTGTCACAAAAATTTTAAGGTTGAATGGTTTAATGCTGATTTCACAACATTCCTCATGAACGTGTCTCTCCAAAATGATTACCAGAAATGCTCAAGCACAAGAGAACCTATATTCAGAAAGATCCATGGGATTTGACTTGAAATAGGAGGGGCAGTGTATATTGCCGAGTCCCTACCACTTTTAGAACTCACATTTTAGGAGCCCTTGTTTCAGTGTAGTATGATTCTTAGAACCACTCATTCGAGCAGCATTCATGAAGCACTTATTGAGATGAGTACCATGTACACCGTGGGCTACGTAGCTGGAACACAGATTCTTACTTCTGGCCAAGAAAGGGAGAGAGGGGGCAAATGCACTTATAAGCACTTGTAAGTGGTAAATATATCAACAGAAAAACCATTAATTCTCTCTCTCTCTCTCTCTCTCTCTCTCTCTCTCTCTCTCTCTCTCCCATTCTCTTTGCCTCCCCCCCCCCAGTTTTGGAAAAATTGCTGGGTGTTGGGATTAGGGAGCGGAAGTATGAAATGACCAG
This sequence comes from Dicrostonyx torquatus, assembly GCA_028555095.1. NCBI lineage: Eukaryota > Metazoa > Chordata > Mammalia > Rodentia > Cricetidae > Dicrostonyx > Dicrostonyx torquatus. The sequence goes on along the minus strand of JAQHUG010000402.1, from coordinate 1,264,309 downwards.
GGTTATTGGGAATTAAAAAGAAAATGGCCTGAAACCAGAAAAAGTCAGAAGGAGAGTAGGAAAGTGGAGACTGTGAATCTTGAAGCACTTTGCACTGATGCTCCAGATCAGAGGCCTGGTTTTACAGGCTGTGGAGAATTGCTGAGATATCTAAGGAGGACAGGAAGTCAGATGATAAAGTAATTCTGCAAAAACAGAATATAGACAGATGTAAAACGGAGGGGGGGAAGCACTAAGCAAACAAAAGAGATAAATGTTTAAATGTATACATGTATCAGCATAACCCCAGTGTGTCCTATAAGCAGAAATAAAAATAGATGGACAAGCATTCTTAAACGATTGGAGAGAAGGAGAGGCAGCATAAATTCATAATTTGTAAATAGGGGAGCATTTATACTTGATATTTTCCTTAAAGGATAGGAGACCTGGAACCAGTCACCCTCTCGAAACCTTAAAAGCCACTGTCTAGAATAGGAAAGGGGCTTGACTAGCACAGGGGCAAAATCACTTATTCTGTAGGCCTTAAATAGTTCTTGCCCCCGGGCATGCTGTGGTGAAGCTAAAGTTGCTGCAAGCAAGTAGCAGACAGAGCTTCCTCCTCAGGAGGTGGCCACAGAACCTCCCTGCATGTAGGCTTTTCTGCCTTGGGTTGGGTTCTACATCAGCACCTGCAGCTGGCTTTGGATGTAAGCCAGCTTTGGCTTTAGGGGAATCCCGAGCTCATACAACATAATCTAAGTACCCTAACCTTTATTAAACAGTCTGCCTGTTATCCTTAGCACCTAAATTACATTTCTTTTCTGTTTTTATTTTCACAATTTTCTATTTTTCTTCATGTGCATGTGTGTGCCTGAGTGTTTACATGTGCACTACATGTGTGCAAATGACTAAAGAGGCCACAGGAGTACATGGGGTCCTCTGGGGCTGGAGTTACAGGTGGTTGGGAGCCTTACTTACAGTGTTGGTGTTCGGAACCAAATGCAAGGAGACTGCAAGGGCAGCAAGTGCTGTTTGCCACTGAGCCATCTCTCCAGTCACACATTCCATCTCTCCCTCTCTACTAAGAATCTTTCTTCCTTTGGGAGAAAACTGCCTTTTCCCTTTCTGAAAAGTGGAAAGGCCTCTCTTGCTCCTCACACTCTAGTACAAGGTAGGTAATGTCAAGGAACCCTATGTACTAGGTTTTCAGAATCTCCGTTTATTTCCACATTGTACGGCAAACCTCTTTAAGAATTGGTCCCACTCGACTCCTCCAGCCGCGCTACTTTTTCTACCATATTTCCTAAGAAAACAAGGTTATGCAAAATTGCCCTTATCCACTTGCCAATATTAAATTACCCCAAATTCACAATTCATACAAGATAAATTCAGTTGGAAGTACACATTTCACTGACTGTGTTTTTGCTTTGCACTTTGTCTTCATGATTTGAAACCCAACACTGTAGCTTTTAGGACTCTCTAAAATTTACTTCTGAGACATGTCTGCAGTCAACAAAAAGAAAAATCATAGGGTGTTCACCCAATGACAAAACTAAGCTCTTGTGGCAAAAGCAATTCTAGAGTGGTTAGCTCTCTGTACAAAAGGTTCTATGATGAACAACTTCAGAAACGTTCAACCAATACTTCTATTCCTACTTTACTTTAATTCTATAAGAAAATAAGTTAGTTTTGATTACATCTAATGTAATCAGGAAGAGAAACCAAATAGAGACGTTGGGGACAGTGACAGAGAGGACAAAAAGAAGGCTTGACCTGACAACACCTGTTTCTCCATGTTTGCTACAAGCATATCCCATTCGTGAACAGTCACAAAATGATGTATTTATAATTCCGGCACAGGTGGCACTGGAAAGATATTTAATATTTCCTAATGTAGCAACACTTTATAGCTCTGAGAAAAGCCAAGCAGTGCAACGGGCTTTCTGGAGCCAAGGTTTCTAGATCTGCATATGCAAACTATGCATAAAAAGATCCCTTACTCTCCCCTACCAACGGCCGCATATATATTGAACATGATAGATTTTCTTGCTGTTTTCCTTAATATATGCATTATAACTATCCTTATTAGGTGCATGTCATCTGAGATGATTTAAAGGACACGTGGATAATGTATGTAAATTTTCGCAAATATTATGCCTGTTACAGAAAAGGGTGTGAGCACTACATACCCACCAAGGTCTTGGATTCTACAAAAGGTGTGTTTAAATGCCTTACTGAAACTGCCAATCCTTGTGTACTTGCAATACTAAAAAATTTTAAGGAAATAATAAAACATGCGTATGAGACTGCTGAAGTATTGAAGCATAACCACCTCTTATCCTATGAACAACTTAAATTGCTATTTGGGAGGGAGGACAACCTGGATTCATGGGAAATGCAGACCTGAAGAAGCAAATGAGTCACTATAGGTATGCCATCTAGCTTGGCAAGGAAGAATCCTCCTGCCAATGACTTCTCAAAGACCACTTGCTGTCTGGATGAAGCAGAAACCTGGCACTTGGCACAGGACCTGGCGGTCCTTTGTAGCATCCACAGAGCCAGCGCCTAAGGGCTATTTCTCAGGCACCATGGGGGTTGTTTCCTGGAACACTGTAAATCACTCCGAGGACGACTCTTTTATAAGTTTCAACATCATACCCTATTCAACCTCTATCACACTAAGCACCAAGTAGATTCAGTCAGTTGGACTGAATCTATACACGGAGATTTAGGGTAAAATATGTCAATCTTGCCAATACAACAGGCACACCGCACTCCTGATTAAGCTCCAATCAGTTCTACATGACAACCGGGTTAAGCACACTATCTAGAAACAGCACAAACTTGGTGAAGGATTCTTTTAACTGCTTGAGGGGAGGAATATTATGTAATGTGTACTGAAGCTTCTCTTCTATCAGACGATGTGCTGCTAGGGTGTAATTTTAACATAGTGTGATGCTTTAACTCCAGGGTACAAAGAGTAGAATGAAGTACATAGGTCACATTATTTACAGGACACCAAGTGGGTATCTGCTCTCTGCACGACTGAGTTTTTGAAACTCCCTCACCTCAAATGATTAATAAAATAGTTTCTTTAAAGGCATCCCAACTGTCATTATGATGTATGAACTGCAAGATCTGCTCTCAGTCAGTGGTTCTCAACATGTGGATCACGACCTCTTTGGGAGTCAAATGACCCTTTCACAGGGGTCGCCTAAGACCATCAGGAAACACAGGTATTTACATTATTACGGTTCATAACAGTAGCAAAATTACAGTTATGAAGCAGCAATGAGAATAGTTTTATGGCTGGAGGTCACTACAGCATGAGAAACTGTATTAAAGGTTACAGCATTAGGAAGGTCGAGAGCCACTGATTTAAGACCACCTGGGTATCCAGGTCCCACATACCAAAGGGCAGCACATGCACAGACACCACACACAGCCTCTCACTCCCTGCAGAAAATGCACGTGTTATATCGAGTCATTTATGAATGACGCCAAGAAGTCCAGATACGCTCAGAATAGACGCAGTTTTATGAAATGATTTCCAAACTAACTGCAGTTTATCCAAATTGTTTGTGTAGGATCCATGGATGCAGAGGGCCAACCTTATTAAACTGGGCAAATTGCTTAATGAGTTCAAATCTCCTCTCTACTTATTTTCTAAATGAAAAGCAGAACAACTGTTCATTATACATGAGTCAAGTTGGGGGTTCCCTTTGAAAAATGGAAATTATACACCCACAAATTAATCACATTCGTATTACAGATAGACAGAGTTTAAAAAAAAAAAGTTAACCCTGACCCACTAGCCATTTACTCACAAATTGTACTCAAAACATTCCTTTAAGAATTGGGAAGTGCAGTATGTTAAGAACAAAAGCCTTGGGCTTACTGTTTTAAATTCTTTAACCTGCTATCACCTACAGTGAGATAAAAGACACCAATTCAGGATGACTTCAAACAGCATTGTATTCCCTGGCGGAGAGGCTGAGTCACCTCCATTGTTTCCCCAACTTCAGGTTGATCTGAAACTAGTGGCTCAGTCTGTCACTTGGGGAAATTGCTTCCATGGGACAGTGGTCACGTCTTCAGTCTGAGGTCACTCCACTGGGTGCCCTGCCCAGGGTCTCTTCAGAGTTAGTCTTTTCAGTCAAGAGCAGTTGGCGAACCACCAAAGGCACCCCGAAGATGTTGATGGCTGTTAAGGATACTACAGGCATGTGCCCCACAAATACACAGAAAAATAAATTAATACATATGCTTCCACATAGGTTCTATTGAGAAGAAACTGACAGTTCTCTCAACCCTTCCCATTTGGGTAGATTCCCATAAGCCACATGTAAGGTATGAGATATTCTTTCAATAAGAATATTCTCTCAGTAAGAAGGGCTGTGTTCTAGCCTTGATTTGTTGTTTAATCATGGTAAAATCCCAAGTCAAATACCCTCATTCAGTTCTCACTCCTAATAGTTTAAGATAGGAATCAAGAACTTATTCCTCATGTTTTCGTGTGCGCATATGTGTGTGTTTGTGAAAATATGTGTCTATTTAAAGGCAGTCCACTTTTTCTCATATAAAAACTTTTCTCTTTCTTCTTCTCTACCCTTTTCCCAGTAGGATGTTACGCAGCCCAGGTTGGCTTGGAATTTCAAGTATTTATCACCATGCCCAGCTTCATATGGAAATACTAATAGTTTTTTTTAATTTAAAGCATAATTTACATAGTTAGCTTCCCCAACAGCAAAAATGAATTCATTCATTTAATCACACATTACAGATTGATCTTACATTTGAGAGAAGCAACACTAGCAAATCCCATGCTAACAAAGTTTTCACCTCCAGCCATATACTGTCATTTATAAAAATCATCCTTACCACCTTGCTTTCAAGGAAGTGGCTTCTCATATTTATTCCTAAATAATAAAGTAATCGGGCTGCATAAGAGGCTTACCTTTTCAGAGTTTAATTTAAAGTCATGTCGTTTTAGAAACCATAGCACAAATCTCAACTTCAAAAATATCTGTATAATTCAATTAGGCAAAAACCAACTGTCTGAAATTTAATAAAGCATTTTGCTCTCAGGCTCAAACTAGAAGCAGCACTGAAATGCACTCAATGTGTGAACAATGAAGTTTAAGAAAGCAGAGGCCAATCATCAAGATGGCAGGTTCTGCTGCACGGTGAACCCTCGGAGACTTTGCCAATATACTTCTAAATGTCCCAAGAGCCTACGCTCTGAAAGTCTGCTCTTCGCTACCCAATAAGTCAAAGCAAAAGCACCCTTTTCTCCAATCTCTGGCCAAATCTTTTCCTGAAATTTCAAACTCAACATGGTGACCTTCATATAAGGCAGAGTTTCATTCTAATCCTGCTTGTCAGGGTTCTCAAAATGCCATAGTCCATTTAAAAATTTTTTTCTTCTTGCAGGGTCTCTGATGGCCCCTGCCTTCTCCTTCACCCCTGTGTATCTGCCCCACCCAGCATCTCAAGCACACTGGAGGAGGTGACAGCTTAAGGTCTCAGCAATCTCTGGCCAGACAAGGTGATAACTGTGGTCATTCCCGTTCCTCTGTAGAGCAGAGTTCAACCCAACAGCATAAGCTCTGGGCAAATGCCCCAGCTTTGCCAGGGCATTTCACTTCTCTGAGACTCATTCTTCTCACTGTTAAAACAGGGTACTAATACTTCCTAGGTTTATGGCTAAAGTGGACTCAAATAATCTATACAAAACAAATGGCAGGGTGTGGCACACAGTACCTGCAGAGCAGTTGCTATTATTATTCTTTGGATTGCTACCTTCTCCAGGGATGGCAGGGCAAATCGATTTTAAGTACATCAGAACATTAAATTATTGATCTTAAGAAGCCAGCACCAGAAGTCAGCTTGGAGTAGATTTGGTCCCTGTTTTTCCTTTCCAGCCCTGGGAACTGAACTCTGGTACAGGGAGATTTCCTCCAGAATAAGTCATGACCACCAGCCTTCTTGATCACTTTCTTATTCAGGAAAGCCCATCACAAAAAAATCGTAAACCCAGTCTTCGGCAGACTCTTCCATTTCTCTAGAACCAAACCGTACCTTGAATTTGGGATTCTTTCCTTTCCTAAGGAGGAACAGAGGAGACAGCAGGAGGCAGGACAGGCTTAGAACAGTTGTGTAGAGACAGCATGCTTAAGAGTTGGGGAGCACAAGCCTCAGGTGTCATTTCCTATCACAAAGCCCCCCCCTTGTCCTCCATCCTCACACACCAGGAAGCACTTGGTTCTAGGGGGTGGTGTGGAATGCACATGGTGGCTGACACTGCCGAGACCCCGCTTTTATCCAGTGGCCAGGTTAGGATCCTTGGCGGTGTTGGACCAGCTCTTGAGCCATGCAAGCTCCAAGAACAGCCTAGTGCTTCTTTTAATGCATGCCACATGCAGACTGGGTAAGTTCCAGGCACATATTCCACACTGCAGCAGTTCCCTGTCCACTCAGGGGCTTCTGGGAATTTCAGATCATAATAAACTTCAGATTTGATAAGAGACCTAATAAATCCACTGCCCCCCCATGTTGTAGTCTTTGCACTTAACGTGTGATTAACAAATCTCTCAAAAGTGGTACATGATGGGCTTTCCAAAAAAGGAACAATAGTTTTATTAAACTGAAGGTATGTTAATTTGCTAACAGTAGCTGGTTATCATCCATAGCCCATTTAGTCCTTGGCACTGATATCAATAGTTAGTGCTAAAAACAGTGAAAATATCAGGGTAAATGTGCACCTGTTCTAGTCTGATTCCAAAATCAGTGCCTGATTCCATGCAACTGCTTCTTTTATGATTCTCATCTTTGGTAAAGCATGAGTTTCCAGTTTTAGGGCTTAAAACAATTAAAACGTAACACCAAGGTGCCGCAAAAGAACTCTATTTTGCTTATACATTTGAGCAAGTTGAATAAAACATTAATTTAAACAATTAAAATTTAAGGTCATACTCCAGAATACTCCAAAGGAGGAGGAGATAGGGAATACTATAATATAGCATGCTTAAAGAGAAATCCATGTTTAAAACAAGACATCCTATTACAATGCATGAGCTATTTTTATTCAGAGTATCAGAAACCAGGCAGCAGAGTTGCAGATTAATTAAGAATTTCCCAAGGGATAAATGTCTGCAAGTTGCTCTGAGACCTATTTATCTAAGCAGGGGGTTGCACTGGGCCTAGTGTGCCAGTGTTTATAAAGAAATGATAGGATACATTCTGCACTAGAGGATAAGAGCTCAGTTAGCATATATAAGCAAGAGGTCTGCTCAGAAAGAAAATCATCTCAGAAGAAGGAGGAGGAAGAAGAGGGTGGAGGAGGAGGAAGAAGAGGAGGAGCCCTAGATCCAAGGACATATGTGTAAGGTACCTCAGCAACCAGGACTCTATCTGATCTGTCCTGACAGCTGCCTCGGCTGCACTCAAAAGCTCACATCCATCCCCTCTTAGTTTTCATGGTCAGAACTAAGCACAGATGACTGTCCCTTTCTGCATAATCCATCATTCACACATTTCCAGATATTAAAGTCTCTCAGCCCAGGTCCTCCAGGTGTGTGTCTTCATCCTTACCTTAATTATAAATTGTGAACACCTTCAGCATCCTAAACCATGGAGCTCGTAGCTCTGTCAGGAGAGGACCCATGCCAAAATCTCTAAGAAGATTTAGCTCAAAACTAAGGAAACATCATTTTGACTGAGCAGAAAGGGATGCAGCCTGCTCCAATTTCTATTGGCCCTGAGAAGCAGATCGAGAACTTCTGCATGCCTGAGCCCTACCCCACCCCAAACTTGTAAAATTCAGAACCCAATCATCTATTATTTTTATTTTCTTTTTTCAGTTGCAATATCCAACCACCATTGCTGACAGGTTTTCTATGATATTAGAACAAAATAGGGGAGAAAATTGGTTGTCAGTTCCAGAAAAATAGTGATGGAAAAAGTAGCTTTTCCTTTGAAAGGAAGTTACCCCAAATTTACCACCCCAACACTCTGCTACTGAAATTCTCCCCGAGACATACACTGTACTTCAAAATGGTAAAAGCATTGATCAGAAATTTTAAGTCAACTATTAAGTAACTCTCATGAAAAATAAAGATTGAAAAGCTAACTTCTGCTAGTTTTTTTTTTCTTTTTGTGTGCAGAAAGTGCAGTATTTAAGTCACCCTAGGAGTCTCCTCACCCAAAAAGGCAGTCCGCCGGAGGACCACAGAATGCTCAGTAATCCAAGCGACAATGATTTCCACCAAATACGACGTCTTTTTCATCAAATTTTCAGCAGGACCCACCTCCCACGGTCTCCCCTAAAGTTTACCAAAATCCATGTACACAGAGCTCCTCACCCCACAGTGCTTTTGGATTCCCACACTGCTTTGAAAGTTCTGCCCCAAGAAACACACACTGGGAGAAGCTGAAAGGCAATCACAAAAGTCTCATTTAAATTCCTGGAAAGCACAGCTTTTCCAAACACACTATTCAGCTGTCTTTGGTAAGCCTCATTTGCGTCGAACCATGAGTTTACCTTAACTGGTCCCACAGCACCAGTGCCATCAGGTCCAAAGGAGACAGATGTCACATTCCTTCTTAAGAAGAATTCATCACATAACCTCTCTACATGGTGGGAAGTAAAACAACCCAAACGCGGAGTTTTCGCCAGCTAAGAGTACAAGGAATTAACACTGACTTTGGCGGGGGAGGGGGCTCCTGGACATCCCTCTGCACCTAAACATTATAGCCACACTGGGGAAGAAAAAAAAAATCAGGATGCTCTCTAAGCTGTAAGAAGATGTCAGGGAATCTGATAAAAGTCTCCACTTTCTTTCACAACCAAATCACATCAAATCAAACCAATGCACAATTTCGGATGTCCAGAGTGGACTGTGTCCACCTGTCCCCAAAGCGCAAGCCTTCCTTCGCTCACCCTCTTCGGAGTGCCCTGTTCTCCCTGCACAGCGCTGGTTTCTGGTAGCTGAGCTCATCTAACTCTGAGTAGTATCAGCGCACCAGCAAGGAGATTCCAACAGGACACTGGCGGGTTGCAGATCTTGCACACCCGCGAGCTACTCACTCACCTTGTCCCCACGCTTGTGTTCTGCGCCGAAGTCAGACTCGTGCGTGTCACATTTTATTCCCCGGCAGCCACGCGGGCGGGCGGGCAGGCGGGCGCGCGCACAACGCGCTCCCACACTCACAGGGACGCCCAGGGAAGCGCGGCCTCGCTGGGGGCTCAGGCGACCCCGTGCTGGCGTGGTCCCCTATCCGGCAGCGTGCGATCGCGTCGCCGCCCGCCGCAGCTCGGCCTCCCAGCCAATGCGTGGCTGCGCTCAGCCCCGCGCCGCGCGCTTCATTGTTCCAACCCCAGCGGCTGTGGCACGGTTGCTGATGGCCCCGTGGGCCAGCGATCGGAGGCTGCCCCGCCCCGGAGCCCCGTGCACCCCAGCCCTCCCGGTTTTGGTCTTCTGTCTGGGCTCACCTAGCGGCTGGGCGCCGGGAAGTTGTTCGGCCTCCCGCGCGCAACCCCAGCCCGGAGCTTGCCCGGTCAGAGCAGGCGGGGACGCTCCAGCAACGCAGAGCCTGCTTCTCGCACAGCGATTGCAGACTCTGCTGTGTGGGGCGGCGCGGCTGCCTAAAAAGGCGTGCTAATCCGAGCCACCGCCTCCACCAGGCGAGCGGCTCCGAGGGCTCCCCGCACGGCCTCTGCTCCCTAGTACCTGGCACCCGGGGGCGCAAGGGTCCAGGTGGTGACCGCAGGAATGCTACTGGCCACGAGTGGGCAGGGCGCTCTGGGAGGCTGGGCCCAAGGAAGTGAGTCTTTGTGTGCTGGCCTCGAACACACAGTCTTCTGCAGAGTGAAAGACCTGCTACCTGCACGCTAGACAGCGCCCTGGCCCGTTGGGTGGGGCGTGGGGAGCTCAGCATCCTTTGGGCCGCTGGCTCCCTTTGTTCAGTTTCTGGCCGGCTCAAGCCGCCTGCGTCTTCACTCTGGCAGCTACAGAGAGGCGCCCTGTTAGGCAGGGACGGAATTGGGAACCGGTTGCCTTTCACTCGGAGCTCCCCACTTGCCCACCAACACAGGCCGGTCCAACTCTTGGAGGGGTGGCCAAGTTTTGCCTCTCAGAGTCTCGGGACTGCCCATGGGGCGCAGGGGTGACCTAGAGCTGGGCTGCAGGAGTTGCAGACCGGGTGTATCTGTCTGCTCAAGTGCGGAATGTCCATTTGTCACTGAGGCCCTCCTATTCTCCAAAGGCATCCACAGCTGTCCCGGGTTGCGAGTAAACATATTTCTGTGAACGTTGGCCCCCTTGGTTGTTGGTGTTTCTCTGTGAGTACTCTTGCAGAGTTAGGAAAGGGCAAGTGCAAGGGGTTCTGGGGAACAAGAACTCAGTTGCTGATTGTCCGTGGTGGGACTGCGGTCAGTCAGATCAATCCGGTCCTCCCAGACTCTGGGTTCTTGCAGGGATGAGCATTTTGGAGACACATTTTTTTTTTCACTGAATTAATTGTTTTAAGTTCCCGCTTGTCGATTTCTTTAGTGCCAACCGTGTGTTTGGGAGTAGACACCACGACCGATGAGCAAAACTCAATCCAAAAGTTTACAGACATTTAAAACATCACAGCAATCGAACTAAAAACCCCAGAGTAAAATGCATAGTGTGGGATCAAGTGTAGTTGGGAGATGCTTACTTGGGTTTCCGCAGTTATCAACTTTTTCTGACCTATAGAATTTCTAGGAACTGCCAGCAGGGACGATGTGTCACTCAGATTAATAACTGCATCTTGTGTAAATGAAATACGTATGATGTAGCTAATTCTGTGCTCTGATCCTCCCCCACCAGTCGCCACAATGGACTCTTCGGGACACTAGGGTGATGTTAACTGTGGCTCTAAGCTATCGCCTATGTAATGGGTACACGTGGAAGTACCGTCAAGGTGTGGTGTATTATGTCCTAAAAGTATCACTGCTAGTCCTTAAAGTCAACAGCAAGTAATTCAAGTAATAAGAAAATGATGGTAGCATTATTAAAATATTTTAATGCAAAATAAAAACAATTATATTGCTTTGACACTGCGATTATGTTTTACCCACATCTATCTTGCTGTTTTCACAGAAATGCTGCCAAAGTTGAGGCTCTGTGACTACCTTTTTAAAAAACAAAACAAAACAAAACATTAAATATGCTGCCCAGCAAACAAGGAACTTTGTGCCTGTAGGAAAACCACCCAGCTTGCAATAAATATGCAAGTTTCTCTTGTAGAAATTTAAGTGGGCTTAGTTTATTATTGATGGTTCGTTGAAAATGATGGGGGCATACATGACAACCTGTAGCCTCCCAAGCAATTCATAAAGGCAGTATGCAGAAGGCTGTATGTCCATGCTGGCTTCAGTCGGAGGGTAATGGTGAATGAAATATTTTCACATGTTGCTCTGCTCAAAGGAACCCTAAACAAGAGAAGACTGGGTTTTTTAAAATTGATCTACTGCCAGAGCTCTGCTGTTTCTATAATATTCCAGTGTTAGCCTAGAATTATTTTAAAATCAACTTACTGTATATGTTTATACTAACTTGCGTTTCTGTTCTCTGTTAAACTCATTGTCCTTGTCCTAACCTACCACTTGCCAGGTGCTCCTACTATGCTCTTGAAGCACAGTTCAGTACCAGCTTGATTTGCCCACGTTCTGTGATTCAGGTAGGTGGTGTCTTCAACAACAGGGTCTTAGCATCAAGTTCTGGACTGGAACCAAGAGGGGAAAAAAACCTGTAATATTAAGGGTTTATGGGACTTGACTAAGCAAGAACTCCTAAAGAGGAAACCCATTCTTGGCATTGGAGTTTTTACTTATTAGTTGGTGGAGTCTAGTAGGGGAATTGTGGCCCCATTATAGGGTCACTCTCTTCAAGCTCTTTTTAGATACGTGTGTGTTTAAATTACAGGAAGACTTTGCAGTCATGGTTTTTCATGGGGTTCTTAGGGTTAATTATCCCTCCCCATATTCCCTCCTCTGCACTACCCTCCCATCCCCATCCCATTTTAACCCTTCCTGCTCCTTTATTCTGATTCCTTTTTTGCATCAACATGTTCTTTCTTCTTTTCCTTCAATACCCTCCCCTAAATTCCAGGACCCTTTACTCATTCTCTGACCTCTGTGATATTTCAAAGGAAGCATATATTATCTTTAGATTTAAAGCTAGCATCCACAATTGAGATTGTCTTTCTATGTCTATGTTACCTCACTCAGGATGATTGTGTGAGCTCCATCCACTGTCCTTTGAATTCATGACTTCTTTTTTTCTTAACAGCTGAGTAATAGTCCATTGTGTAAATGTACCACATTTTAATGATCCATTCATCAGTTGGACGGATATCTAGGCTGTTTATATCCACACCAGCATGTTACCATTTTTTTAACCTTAGCCATTCTGAATGGAATGAGATGAAATCAAAAGTGGATTTTATTTGCAATTATCTAATGGATAAACATGGTGAACACTTAAAAAAAACTATTTCTCAGTTATTTGTATTTCATCTTTTGAGAAAGCCCAGTTTTGTTCTATGTCCAATTTTTGATTAGGTTGTTTGCTTTTTGACTTTTTGGCTTTACAGTTCTGGATAGTGTTTGTAAATTGCATAGCTAGTAACAACTTTTTCCTATTAGGATGCTGCTTCTCTAGAGAAATGCTATTCTTTGCTGAACAGAAGCATTTCAGATCCGTTTGGTTCCGTTTCTCAGTTACTGATGTTAATACTTACACTATCGAGTCCTGTTGAGAAAGTCCTTTCCAGTGCCAGTGAGTTCAAGTAGTTTTCCTATTTCTTCCTTATCAGATGCAGTGTGTCTGGTACTGATACCCGTGATGTTGAGATTTGTGAGGGAAGGTTCTTATTTCATTTTTCTACAGGTAGCCATCTTGTTTGACTGGTACCATTTGTTGAAGGTGCTGCCTTTCTTCCAGTATGCATCGTCAAACTCTTTGTTTAAAACCAGGTGGCTGTGTGAGTTTGGACTTAGATATGGGTCTTTAATTCCTATTCATTGATCAATGAGTCTGTTTCTATACCACTACGATACTGTTTTTATTACTGTAGCTCTGTAGTATACAGAGTTACACTTGGAATCTGGAGTGATAATACCTCCAGCAGCTTCTTATTGTTTCAGATTGTTTGCCTGTTCATGGTCTCTTGTCTTTTGCTTGAAATTTAAGACAATGTCTAAAATTTCTATGAAGAATTGCATTGGAATTTTGATTGGGCTTTTCCTGAATTAGTAGATTGCTTTTTGAAAAGTGTCCATTTTCACAATATTAATTCTACCAATTCATGAGAATGTCAGGCTTTTTCATCTTCTAGTACCTTTTACATTGTCTTTGCTCAGTGTGGAAGGAGAAGAAGAAGAAGAAGAAGAAGAAGAAGAAGAAGAAGAAGAAGAAGAAGAAGAAGAAGAAGAAGAAAAGGAAGAGGAGAAAGAAAGAAGAAAAAAGAAAGGAGAAAAAGATAAGAAAAATTAAGACCACTTAGACTGAAATCACACCTCATACTGAAAATCTAGCCAACTGAGAGAAGCAGTGATATTATGAATCTTGGAAGTAACCTACAATTGCCACTTTACTAAATCAGCACAATCCCTTATTACATTCTAAATACTTATCCTTATACCAACAGATAAATATAGGACTCACCCTTCACCAAAGAAAAACACTATTGTAGAAAATGGCATCATACAAATATGCAGAGAAAAAGAGACCATAGGGCACCCAACCTCAACTGATACATCTACAACACAGTTCTTGTACCTAAGACTCCGAATCATTGCAGAAGTGGTGGGCAGAATGATTGTGAGATCCAGAGGGACAGGAAGTTTGCTATAAGATTGTCTCTCTCAGAAATATTAGAGAAGCTACACCCATGAAGTCTCACCAACATGGCTACCTAAAGAAGAATTGAACAAGAACAACACCAGTACACATGTGAACATGAAAGGGGAAAAATCTCATGTAGTCTTAAATCTAGACAAAGAATGACAGGTGACTAAGGAATGATGATATCAGGAGAAACAGGCTTTCCCAACAAAGAATGTCTAGATTGAATAATCAATAACAAGTGGTCAGTCATAAAATTATATACACACACACACAGCATTGTATGAACTGAGCAGGTTATAGTTATCTATTTAGGAATACACTCACAAATGTGTGCTTTTACATACATTGTCATTTTTAACACACATACAATACATGTACACATGTGTGTGTAAGAACAAAAAACAATAGGTCATGAATCTCAAAGAGAAAAGGGGTAGGTATATAAGAAATTTTAGAGGGAAGAAAGGGAAAGGGAAATACTGTAATTGTATTTTAATTTCAAAAATAAAATAAAATTTAAAACTATTAGAAATATTGCTAGGCAAATAAAGATCTCCATTATGAAGAAACAGTCTTAGAGACTCTATATAGGTGTATTTAGAAACCAAGTCCCTAGGCTACCTGAGGCTCCCTGCCCACCTTCCCTTCTGTATTTCAGATGGGAAGGAAAATAAGTTTGGCATCAGACATAAGAGAGATGCCATCTGCAACATCAGCTGTGGGAGCAATGATGCACAGATGCTACTGGTGGCCTTTAGGCTTGCCAGCATCCAGTCAGCTCTCACCTTGCAGGAGCGAGCCACCAGCAGAGCTGTGGAGTCACAGCTCAGCCTAAGGGACCATCACCAAACAGGCATGGAGAAACACGTCAGAAAGAAAGAGGCCAGAATCTTCTGCAGTTCCAAGGCCAGCAGATGGAGCTGAAAACTGGAAGACACGATTTGCCTCTGTCCTTGACCCCTCAGTTCTACTCTCTGAGCTTCGACAACCCACTCCGTGGTCTAGGTGAAGGCCGTCTAATCTTTTAGCAGAAATAGCTGAGATCACTCACGAGCTCCCCATCACTCACAAAGGCTTGGCATTTAATACTTCATATAAACCTTCCCATGAATTATCTCACTGGATTTTGAACAGTTTGAACGATGGAGTGAGGGTGTGAAAGATGAGAGGCAAGAACAGGTTCCAGGGCCAAATAGAGATGGCCATGTCCCTTGTTAATTGCATGGTAGCAATAATGGAACCTGATTATTAAAGCTACAAGGCTTTTAAAATACTAACTCCTGGAGTCCTTTAACAAGTTATTTTTTTTTACTCATATAAAATTATGTAACCCAGAGTTCCTGAAATATTGATGCCTTCAAACATGTGGTTTGTCATACTTAGACCTCCTCTATGTTTACAGCTTTCCTTGGTCCAGTTGGAAGTAAACTGTATGTATCAAGACCCTTTCCCCACAAAGACTCTTTCTTATGAACAGAGTTTCTCCCCCCAACACACTCACCATAAATAGACAGAAATAATTGTTTATATCTATGAAGCTCAGAGTCATAATCCAGTGCTAGATGAACAATGTTCAGACAAGGTCATTAGAATGCCCGTCTCTCAAGCATTCATCCCTGTAGACATTCTCATGTCCAGATTTCTTGTCTCTTTATTCCCTCTCACGTGGGACTTTTCCTCAGTGTACCCATTTTGCCTTATCTTGGAATACTTAAAAAATTCAAACCATTTTCTAAGCGACTCCCAGTTTGAGCCTGTTTGCCCACAGAGAAGACTTTTGGGCCAGAGACACTCCAGAGAACCATTTTCCTCTCGGCACATTGAGACGGCTGTTGTTCTTATTTCTCCCAACAGTGGGGAATGTTAAACTTGCTTACTCAGTGACTAAGACCTTCTCTGTCCCTTCTCACCATTCACCCCTTCCCGGGTTAAGGGTACTTTATGTGGGCTAACTTTGAGGTTGCTTCCTCGTCAGTCCACTCTCCCTAATTTTTTTTTATTTTTATTTATTTATTTGAGTTTTTGAGACAGAGTTTCTCTATGAAACAGCTCTGGCTATTCTGGAACTCGCTCAGCAGACCAGGCTGGCCTCTAGTTCGCAGAGATCCACTTGTCTCAGCCTCCCGAGTGCTGGGATTAAAGCACCACCCTGCCACTCTCTCTCTAATTTTAGTTTCCTTTCATGAATCCACCTGCAATTTGGTCCTTTTTTACATTATTTCTTCTTTCTCTACACTGTTTATTCTTTCACAAGGTGTCACTTGTATTTTTCCCTAGGGGAGAAAAAAATTCTTTTTCTGCTCTGTTCACAACATGCTTGGTGGAAAAATATTTTTCTTCAGTGAAAGATATCAGGATAAAATGTGAGTTTCCCTGGTTCACATAGTCTCCTAGTTCAAGTAACTAGACAAGACAGTTAACTCTGAAGTAATTTCCCCATTTTTAAAGTAAGACTAATAACATCATTTTTTTAGGGCGGTTCAGAGTCTTTAATAAGATGCTGATGTCAAAGTGTCCACTCCAGTGCTGAATATTGTCACCATCAATAAAGAGAAACTGTTCTTAGACTGATGGGAGAAAGCCCAGATTGCAGATACAAAAATACAGTGAGCCAGTGGGAGGGATGTGTGCTGGGATTTGCTACAGAACAGGGTAAGTTCCATCACTAACCCATTCCAGCCATTTCTTGCCAGTGGTCAGTGCTGTAGCCAATTCAGGGGCAACATCTGGAAATACAGAAAGGGCAGCCCTATACTTGCTCTCACTTCCTTTTGTTGAATCCTTGTAAGAAACAGGCAGACATGTGTTCCCTAGGAATTACACAGGACGCTCACTTCTAGACATCACCCTACAGCTTCCTGGACACTAGGCTGTCATCAGCCCCCATTGTCTCCACTCTGAAACTCTTCCACCTGTCTGTCAGTTTTAAACCTCTGCAACACACCCAGGGTGGTCATTTACTTTCCTGCACATGGCAATCACCTCTAAAATCTAGACTTTTGTTGTTTTTGTTGGATAGATTTTGTGGTTTTCCACACAACAGAGAGGATGCTAATAAGAAAAATAACAGAAATGCATCTCGGGACCATCTGGACATGGTCTGAAGACCAATGGAGACATTTCCCTTTGAAACATTATCTTAAGGGAATAAACACCCTATATGTGCCGTTCCTTTGATTATTTTCTCAAAGCCTTTATTCAGCGAGCGAGCATTGTAATTAATTAAAACCCACCTTGACTGCTGGTTAATTTCCCCTTGATTAGTCCAGCAATTTCTCCGCCATCCCTCACTAAACACTAATCATTCTGAGTTGAAGTGGCCCGTTCTGGCACCTGATTACTGTGGAACTGAAAACACCATGCCATTTCAGAAGTCTAACTCCTGCAGCAATTTGAATTTTGTTCAGTCACAGATAGAAATGATACAAAATAGCTTTCATTATAGAAACTAATGGATAATAATGGCACTAATTTAAGACTTCAGAGGCATGAACATGAAGTGGAAACTTTGGACCAATTAAAAAAAAAAGCCCTACATATTTTTGAAAGAGAAGTGCTAAGTTTCCTGATAGGCTTCATTTCTAGCTTGCTGTCTTCTCTGCACAGGTCCAGGTCTCAGGTAATGACTTAAAAATCAATGCATCTTCCTGGGACTGCTCCTTCGTGATGGAGACCGATGCTAAATTACATATGGAACAGCGTAGCTCAGACAGCGAAGCCTTTCTTCCAAACATTTCAGACTTTACAAATAAATCCCAGTGTGGCTTACTCCTGTAATCCTAGCTAAGATACAGCAATTTTCACAGATAGAAGGATAGCTGGGGCTGTGGAGTGAGTGCCTATCTCAAAACAAAACAGAAACGAGCCAACAGACATCACTAATGTAAGTGGTGTATCTATGTGACACACCTGGGGTAATATTTAAATTTTTGAGTGACTCGCATGAACTGACTAAGAACCATTATCATGTGACTGAGACAGATTTAATCTCTTTGAGTCTCTTGGCTCAACTGTAGCTTATGGCGGCAACATTGCTAAGACACACAGGATAATTTGTTCTGACAAGGCTCGCACTTTGAGCTCCTATTTTACTTTCTCATTTACATGGATTGTGAAGGAGGCGCCTACCTATTGCATCATCAAGAAACAGTGGAAGAATGACACATCCATGATTTGCCTTTTCAAAGTTCCCCACGTAGGACCATATTTAAAGAAACCACAGTGCAATGGTGTTGGCCCGGGCTGCTGAGACAGAGAGATTGGTTTCCCCAGGCATCTTCTCAAATGGGCAGCAGAAGAACTCCCCCACACCCCGCAGAGCACTGGTTCTCAACTTCCCTAATGCTGCAACCTTTCAATACAGTTCTTCATGTTCAATACTACTTCATAACTGTAATTTTGCTACTGTTGTGAACCGTTATGTAAATACCTGCACTTTCTCATGGTCTTAGTGACCCCATGAGGGGGTCGTGTGGTCATAAAGGGACAGATTGAGAACCACTGCCCTAAAGTTCTGCTTAGCATCCACGGGTCCCTGGGATCCTCTCAGAAAGCGTTCTAGAAGGCACTAGTGTTATTCTTGTAGCACAACAAAACCCCTTGTCTGTGGCTTCACATTCTGAGGTTTCAGTTACCTGTAGTCATTCTTAGGTCAGGAAACACTAACTGAATACATGTAGAAATAAGTAGTTCTTAACTGTTACTGCACAGTATTATTATAATTGTACTCTTTTACTTTTTAGCTATTGTTAGTCTCTTACTGTGACTAATTTATACTTTAAGCTTATCATATGTTTGTATGACTAGGAAGAAGCATAGCTGTATAGGGTTTGGTACTATGTGTGGTTTTAGAGACCTATTCAGTACCTTGGAGAGGTGTTTACGTAGGCAAAGGTAGTGATAATGGAGGTGAAGGTAAATGGTAATACTGCGTGGTGTTTAATGCTTTCACTCTTTCATGAGTTCACGGTGGATATTTCAGTTATGCCGTGTGACACATGCTAGTCCTGCATATTAGCTTAAAAAGCAGCCGTTAATGTCTACCCATGTTTTAAAAGCCAGTTATGAAGATGACCAGCAAAAACATAAAGCAACATGAGTCATGCGGCTAATGCTCTGAAACATGCACTTAGGTTTTCATTTGAGAATGTTTGGGATGCCATTGAATGTTTATCATTATTCGTATTGCTTTTTTGTGGAACTGAAGGTTGAATTCAGGGATCTCACACACACTAGGCAAGTGCAGCTGAACTACTCCCTTAGCCTTGTTTATCTATCATTTACATTTTCAATACATAATGTATAAATGGAAGTGCTTTGGGGTCCCCAGTAGATTTCAAACTTGCAAGGATGGCGGAGACTAGCGAGTTGGAGAACCAACATACGTGACCGCCCACACTTCCTTGATATGTTCTAGGATCTTGTGGATCCCTGACTGTCCAAGGAGCTTGAGCTTCAACTGTCTCAGTTCAGATCAAAACCGTTTTAATATTTGATTAAAGCTTTTACCACTGCCCCTCAGGTGGTCCCTCTCTCTCCCTTCCTTGGAACATCCCCTTCTCACCCAACCTGGGCTGTATCCTCTTCCTCCCCTGCCTTATACCTCCTTGATCAGAGATTTCTCTCATCCTTAACATTTTATCCAGAAACTTAACTGATACCTCCAACAACGGTACGTCCTTTTACAGCACATCACTGTCTGCCTTATTTGTGCTTACAATTTAGCAGCAGTGTGGTCACACTAAATATTTATTGAATGTTTTCTCTATGCTAAATATATAATCCCCTACAATGATGAAAATATGATCAGAAATCTCCAGTCCTTTTGGATCTGATGTTCTTGTGTGTGTGGTGGTGGGGAGGGGTTGGCACAGAATAAGTAAATAAATATAAATTATATGGCAAGTCAGTTGATAATATCAGACACATAAAAAGCAAGCACACGAGGACGAGCTGTGAGTATTGCGAGTAGGCATGTGGTGTAATTTTAAGGAGTAATGATGGGAGGTAGAAGGTGATAGAACAAAACATATGGGGTCAGGAGACTGGGCATTAGAACAGGAAAATCTTCAAGAGGCATTGAGAATACATGCTCATGAATAGTAAACATTTTAAGGACAAGTATACTTTTCTACAGATTTCATTTTTAATTATGTGTATATATGTGTATCTGTAGATCCGTGCAGAAACGCAGCCTGCAGAGCCTCTAGAGCTGGAGGAACAGGTGGTTGTGAGCTGGTCATTGCCCGTGCTGGGAACCAAAACTGGGTCCTCTTTAAGAGGACCTTTTAACTGCTGAACAGTCTCTAGGTTTCCAGCCCCATTAATCTATAAATTTTAAGTACACTGACTTATGTGCTTTGACCTCTCTTTTCTCTGCTAACATCAATACAGGCAAAGATGCCCCCTGTTGTTGATGGAATGATCACCATGAACTCTGCTTTTGGAGACCACTTCCTTTCCAGTCAGACACGGAGCGGCTTGCTTAAACTGACTCGGCTGTTCAAACCTGGCTTTCTTCCTCGGTTTTCTCTGTAGTGACGTTTTATGCAACCAATAGCACAGAGGAAGGTCCTCTCAGTGAGAACTTGTCCTCTAGAAGACCCATCCAGGAAGGCACCAGCCAAGACTTCCTAAGATGGTATCCACTTGTCTGGACTGTCCAGTGATCTCTCCCACACCACATGACTACGGGCATGTGCCTGCTGCAACCCTTAGAATTCCACTGAGTTTTAACTGGGATCAAAGTCTTTGCCCTGACCCCAGCTTGCTGCTCTCACAAGAAATTCTTTGAATGGACAGGATCATAATCCTGAGGGGAGGTGTGCTGTAACTGTTACCCTGTGTATTCATCTTAGAAATAGTGCCAGATATGTTTGGCAGAAGCAATGCATTTGATTTCAAGAGGCTTGAATGGAAAAGGAAATCTGACTAAAGCCCGGAAGTGACAAGTTTGGGCCCTTAGCAGACTCTAAGAGGAGTGGGCCGAGAGTCCATTAGTGCTCCACACGGGTTGCCTTTGAAGAGAACTGAGAGTCAGGTATGGACACCAGCAGCGTGTAACAAAGGCAGAGCTAAAGAGTGATCCCTTTAGCTGCATCAGGGTAGCAACTGGGGTTTAAGTTTTCTTTATTAGTATACATGCATGAGAAGGATCCTAGAGGTGAATCATGGGAACTTGGCTGACCGCATTGCTTCCACCAAGGTATGTGAGCTGGAAAACCAAGATTCCGTGGACAGGCATAAACCTAAACCTTTCTCCCTAATACCGATTATATACTTCAATAACTAAATTCATAAGACAAAAAAAAGCCACTGACCTTCTCCTACATTTTGCAAGGGATTTGTATCTTACACAGAAATAACTGTCTATCTCATTACCATTAATTTTTCTTCCATTCTTCATGATGACCAGATTGGGCTCCTAAAAATAATATTGCACAAACATGATGTAGTTAGGTGTTTCTGTGCATAGTTACACCTACATCTTATACAAATGTTGTGGGAACTCGCCCAGAGTGGGCCAGTATCTTAAAGGCTGTAGGCTGAAGGAGTTCCTACAACATATAAACACACCAATTTGTCAATCTTTACTCTTCTTTCAGAAACTCTCTTTTACTTTAGGAATAAAACTTAAGTACTTTAAAAGAGTCCCTGTCCTGGCTAGTTTTTGGCAACTTGACACAAACTGGATTACTTAGGACATGGGAATCTCAGTTGAGGGACTGCTTCCAGACTGGCCTGGGGACATGTCTGTAGGACTTTTTCTTAATTGTTAAATGATATAAAAGGGCTTAGCTCACTGTGGGCGGTGTTACCCACCACTTGACAGTTGGTACCATGTTTTATTAAGAAACTTAGCTAAGCAAGGCAGAGGAAGAAAGCCAGTAAGCAGCGTTCCTCATGATTTCTGCTCCAGTTACTGCCTCCAGGTGACTTCTTGACTTTCTGCCTTGGCTCTGCTCAATGACAAACTCTCTGCCAGCTGTTGATGGCCATGACACTTTGCAAGCTAGAAGGGTGCCATGGTGTAGAACTGTTCACCCAAAGCCTACAGTGAGTGTAGTTGGCCCTAATCACTTGTAGTATGGTTAGGAGGTGATGAAACCTTTAGGAAGAAGGATCTATGGGGAAGAAGTTGAGGGATTGCTCTTGAAGAGGGCATTATGACCCCACAATTCTCTCTTTTTCTGCTTTCAGGCCACTACCAGATAAGCATGTTCCTTGTGCTACATGCTTCTTGTCACTGTCCCAAAAGTCATGGGGCCAAATAACCATGGCCCAAAGCCTCTGAAATAATAGCAAGTTTGAACCTTTCTCATTATGGGTTGATTTTTCTCAGGCATTTCTTTTTTTGTTTTGTTTTGTTTTTCAAAACAGAATTTTTTATGTATATCCTTGGCTTTCCTGTAACTAGTTCTGTGGATCAGGTTGGCCTCAAACTCACAAAGATCCACCTGTCTCTGCCTCCTAAGTGTTGGGGTTAAAGGTATGCACCACCACCGCCAAGCTCGGTGTTTCTTAGAGTGACTAAAAACCCTAACTGCCACCAAGTGGTCCCCAAAGTTTTCAACTGCTACTTCAAAAGTTACTTTCAGCCATGCTCTTGCCATTTCTCAAAAATACACAATTTCTTTCTATTCTGAGAAAAATGGTCACATTAGTGATCCCTTAGGCATTCACCTTCAGTCTGTTCTTTTTAGTTCTACGGTTTGTGGAAGGGCCCAGCCTGTTAGGAGCAGCTCAGTGAGCTGCTGCCAGATTCCTCACAGTTCTGAGAGAAACAGAGATTACCTGGTCTGTCATTGGGCTTATGGAGATTGACAGCCTCAGCGTTACATGGCACCACGTTTTTATTGGTGATGTCACATCTCCATGAGATTGTGTTTCCAGGATTTATTGTGGTTAAAACATGATGTGAAAATCTAAGTCAAGTAGAAATAAGGCTGCGAAAGTTCAACCTGACTGAGGTCTGCAAAGTTAAAGGACACCAGCCACCCTTTGATACATAGGTGTTACTAAGCGATTGGCTACTTAAGGATGAAATAAAGATACTGTTTCTTCTAATTCCTTTATACTACTCCCGAAAGGGCTCTAGTTGATTCCTACTATTTGAGGTGGTTATATTCTGGGAACTCTCTGGGGATTCTGAGATCTCGACCACTAAGCTGTTATTCTTAGAGAAAATAGAGGCGATTTCCCATGATTCAATAGATACCCTTGTTGGATCTGAGTTTCAGTTAGAGCTACCTTATTTAGCATGTGCTTGTTTCATTTAAACTGAGAAGCTATCAGTCGACATTATTGTAGCTCATGCTTGGATGACACTTCTATAACACATTGTGCTGTCTCCAGCAGGCACACTGCAGCCTTTTTGTGCTTAGCAAGCAACAACCCAGTGAAAAGCCATTCAGCCCCTGGCCTGCCCCTGAGCTCTGAGACTTGGAAACCATGTTTCACTTTCCTATGACTCAGTCTTGAAGCCCAAACAATGCTTCAGACTTAAGTGCCAAGCAATAGCTCTGGCTGTTGTACTTTCTACCAGCTAACCACCCGTGCCCTACTAGTTCAAGGCTACATAGTCCAAAAACCCTGTAAACGCCTGCCCCTCCTCTCAGCCCTCTGCCATCTCTCTTCACACTCAGAGGCAGCTGCCCTCCTGTTCCTCTCTCCAAATAAATCTAGGTGAAGTCTGTTGTGTGATATTCCTTGACCCCCAACTGCTAAGATATCCTTGTGACAGGCAAACCCTGACCATGGGCTGGTAGGTCATTGTACATGGCAAGTTCAAGAGCAATCTTGAGAGAACTGTGACACTCAGTAAAGCCCGGAGGACACTGGCTCACAGTTTGGGAGCTTTTACTAGGAAATCAGAGTGCCTTGTTTTATAACACATTCTTCTGTGCTGCAGCCCCTCCGTCACGGTCTGCTCCTCTCTCGGTGAGTGCCCGCAGGGAGCACCCACTGCTGTTTTGGAACCCTTCTTGCTATTGACTCAAAGCTGATCTAAGGACAATCCATTGCTTCCCTTACGGACTTCCTTCTTCCTAACAACCCCGTGGTTATGGAAACAAGATAGGACATTGGTCTCTCCATTCCTTTGAGTTGTGGTTGGAGAGTAAGATGTCTCCCACAAGCTCGTGCAGTTTGCTGTGTGGTGTGACTTTGGGGTATTCCTTGACCTCTAACTGCTAAGATACTTTTGTGACAAGAAAACCCTTATAATGTGCTGACACATCATTTTCCTTGGTAAATTCAACAGCAACCAACCCTGAAAGAAATGAGATACAACAAGACACACCCAGGATAGTTGTTCACAGTGTGATGTTTGTGGAAGTTTATGGGACTTTTAGGAGCTGAGGCCTCTCTGGAGCAAGGAGATCTCTTCTTTTCTTATCTTATAATATTTTTATTGATTTTATTGAGCTCTACATTTTTTTCTGCTCCCCTCCCTGCCTCTCCCCTCCCCTTCAACCCTCTCCCATGGTTCCCATGCTCCCAATTTCCTCAGAAGATCTTGTCTTTCACTACTTTCAAGGAGATCTCTTAAGGAGAGGCTTCGGAGATTGCCTCTCAGCTCTGATTTCCACCACGGTCTCTCTGAGCTTCTTGATACTCTGGCTTGTAGCAGACCATGATCATTTCTCAAGCTCAAGTCATCACTGCTGCCAGCCACTCCTACCACCATGCCTTCTCCTCCATTAGAGACTGTATCCCCTTTAAACCAAAGCCCTAAGTAAATCCTCCCTAGAGTTGCCTTTTTGTTGGGTATTTGGTGGTGGCAATGAGAAAAGTAATACACCTGGGATCTTGTTTTGTATGGACTAATGCCACAGTCATTTCTTAAAAAGAATTTTATTGATTTTATTGAGCTATATATATTTCTCCACTCCCATCCACTCTTCCCCCTCCCCTTCTATCCTCCCGCCATGATCTCCACACTCTCAATTTACTCAGGAGATCTTGTCTTTTTCTACTTCCCAGATAAATTAGATCCATGGATGTCTCTCTTAGGATCCTCTTTCTTGTCTAGGGTTTCTGGGATTGTGAATTACAAGCTGGTTTTCTTTGCTTTATGTCTAAAAGGAACTTATGAGTAAATACATATGATATTTGTCTTTCTGTGTCTGGATTACCTTACTCAACACGATGTTTTCTAGATCCATCCATTTGCCCACAAATTTCAAGATGTCATTTTTTTTCTG
>JAQHUG010000402.1:1201401-1233322 GCA_028555095.1 Dicrostonyx torquatus | reverse complement strand
AAAAGTACTCTTAGAAAGACTATCAGGCAAGTCTACTATCAGATGATCTTGGTACTGATATCCTTTCTCCTTTAGTTTAAAAAAGGGTTTGTTTTGTATGACAAGACTAAAACAAACAGCAACAAAACACACACACACACACACACACACACACACACCTTAGCATTCTGAGTAGATGGTTAAAGATCTTACAAAAATCCAGTGTTTTAATGTGACTTTATTGACATTATCTTGCTAATGTCGAGGTGAATGGTAAAAACACACATTCTCCATTTGGCTCTATTGATATTTAGGGATAAGGCAGAAGCACCCATTATTTCTCCTTGAGTGTGGACATTTATATGCAGCTCCAGGCTTCTACTGATTCCACTTTGGCACCCTGGAACACTGTTGTTTCTGCGTTAAAAATGGTTGACCTAGAAATATTTTTAGATTAAAAATTACATCATAAACCAAGACAGAAAATATATGTATCTAAACCGTATGTGTATCATGTCTGATCCTTTTTAGAAAGGATGAGCTAATGCTCTAACAGAATAAGCCTTTGGATATACAAAGGAGGCATTTAAGCCAAAAGCCTCTGGTCACAAGTAACTGTGCTTAGTTTGGCTTCCGCAGAAGCAGACTGTGAGACAAGTATGTGTTTATTTGGAGTTGATCACAAAAATCAGCAAGAAGGTACGGGTGGTAGGAAGGCTCTGAGTACTTTCTACAGGAGAGTATTGTGAAGCAGTGGTTAACCTGGGCTAGCTGAGATTTTGAAGAATTTGAGCTATTTATGCCTCAGTTCCTATTGGTTACTGTTCAAGGGGTTCCCAGGGCTGGCTGAAAAAACTGCAGTGACCAGCAAAAGTCCTCAGGCACAGAGATAAAGTAATGACATTTGTGATTCAGCCAGGTATGTGTCAATGGCAAGCCTGAGGGACTCGCAAAGAATGCCAAAAGCAGCAGCACTGTCACTAGCCAAGGTGCTACCTAGATGGCACCTAAATGATTCATGGCCACATTTTGCTATCCAGAATAAAAAAGGTGAAAATGTGCCTCCTTCAGTTAGAGTCAGTCTGCCCTCCACTATGGGTCTGTCTTCTCCAAGTTTTGCAAAACACACTTTCAGAGTAATGCTTATCTTCCTTGTGTCTTAATGAGCATGCCCATTGTGGTAGTTGAATGTATTTGGCCCCCATAATCTTATAGGGAAGGCACTATTAGGAGCTATGTCTTTGTTGGAGTGGGAAGTGCATCATTGTGGGGGACCAACTTTGAGGTTTCCTATGTTCAGGATTCTGCCCAGTGTTACAGTCCACTTCCTGTTGCCTGTAGGACTCTCAGCCATTCCTCCAGCGCCATGTCTGCCTGCATGTCACCACGCTCCCTGCCATGATGATAATGGACTAAACAACTGAACCTATAAACAAGCCACCATAATTAAATGTTTTTCTTTTTATGAGTTGCTATGGCCATGGCAATAAAAACCTTAAGTAAGACATCAATCAAACTTTCTCGTACTTTCACTGTCATCAAGAACACCACTTAGTGTTCTCCAGAAACTGTACGTCCCATTACTTTAAAGATGTCTTTGGTAAATCCATGCTGGTATCCTAGCAAATGTGATGTGATGGCTGAGGTGAATTGTAAGAGAGAAATAAGAAGACAGTAGGCTAGACCTCGAGAGGCTACATATTACAGGCTGGGAAGGGAATGTCACTGGTGTCACTAGTGTCCTGCAGCTGTTCCCCCTTTCAGATCTTTTGGTACCAATTCACTTCTGTGTTCAATTCAGGAGAAGTGGAGCCTGAAAATTTGGTTAGCAGGTGAGGAGCATGAGTGAATCAATGCTTAGGACCTGGACTCATAATAAACCTGTCTGTGAGGCAGAGCTCTCCTACCAGAGGTTTTTGGCTGGTTTGGAGGAAATCTATTTGATACCAGTTCTCTAGCTATCAAGAGTTCAGAAGTAATGTTTTTAACTACCCTTCTAGGACACTGTAAGATTAAGTCGAAAGTAGAATTGTTTAATTTTACCCCTGGTCACGAGGGGTGCTTTTCTTGTTTGGGACCTTATGATGATTGTAACAGGGAGGTATCATTTCTGCTCCTTATTGCAGACCTTACAAATGTGTAAAAATATGGAGAAGCCAATTTAAACGCATGAAGAAGACTGTGTCTCCTATTTCCTGGAGGATAATAGCAATTTCATCCTTCCTGTATGTTTTGTCTTGGCTTAAAAAGTGAGAATATAGAACCAGACAGTGGAAAGTCCTTTTAAATGTCCCAGGTGTCAAATGTCAAAATATTCCCATGGTTAGAAACATCCAACCTACATTAAAGTCTAAAACTCATTTGAAGAGAAAGACTCCCCTTTACTCCTTTTAATCCCCTCTCGGTTACCTCTTGTGGCAGTCAAAAGTGGCATTTACTTTCAACTTAAGGACAAGAATTCAAAGTCTGTGAAACTAGGCCAGGACTCCCCCCAAATCTGGATTAGCTTGAAAGAAAATTATTTTTGGATAAACACCAGACATTTTGTCCAATATTCTTTCAGTGCTAAAACAAAATTGCTATCTGTCTATATACAGAGAGGAAACTGGTCCTTGGTACCTACATCCCAGGACCCAGATTTTGAATTCCAAGGAAATGATTATGTTTAACATAGTATTTGTTTGTTATAACTACTACAGTAAATTACAGCAGATTTGATGGTTTTAACCACTAGAGGTTTATTTTTCTTCAATTTTAAAGAACACGAACCCAAGGCATTTTGGTAGGACTGCCATCCCTGAGACTCTAAGGGAGCATCCTTGTTTGTCTCTTCGGATGGTGGTTCCAGGTGTTGCTTAGATTGTATCAGGTTTCTTTACTCTTGACCTTCATCTTTACACTTCTCCTCTGTGTCTGTGACTTTCTTCCACATGCTTCATATAGAGACACTTCTCATGTGTTTACCTGTTGAGGATGATTTATCCTAAGGTCCTTACATCAGCAGACATTCTTTCCCCCAAATGAAGTCAATTCCTTAGGTTGCAGAAATGAGGATATGGACATACATCTTAGGGACCACCATTGAATCTACCTTAGCATCATTTATCCTTAAAGATATATTTCCAAGAATTAAAACTCAAGAACAACTGCGATTCTATCAGAAGAGGGAATGATTCCTCATACTTTATTTTTATTTCTCCTTTCCAGCATTTCTGTTCTTAGAGAAGACAAGCTTCCCTGTTCATCTAAATGTTACAACACCTTGAAAAGGCAGGAGACAGATCTTTACCAACTAGAATCAGTTCTGCTGCAGAGATCAAAGGGTCTCGACATATCCAACCTCAAGCCAGCTCTAGTCAGAACAATCAGAAAGATGTTGTAGCTTAGGAGCCCTATAAAACCACACATCTCATCTGAACCTCTGTTTTTAGGGAGTCTTGACATAGAGCAAGAGCACTTGGAATGCACAAGGCAAAAAACTATGTAATTTAGGAAATGTCTTTTTGTCAACATTCTAGATGTAGGATCTGGGTCCCTAACCCCAGCAAGAGGGAAAAACAATGTGGATGGAAGTTTCTGTCCCATGTGATCCCACAGCTATTCAGTCCCCCAAAGAAACACACAGAGGCTTATATTAATTATAAACTGTTAAGCCTATTAACTCAGGCTTATGACTAACTAGCTCTCACAACTTAAATTAAACCATAATTCTTGTTTATGTTTAACCACATGGCTTGGTACCTTTTCTCAATGCAACATTTTCACCTTGCTTCCTCTGCATCCGGGTGGTAACTGCAGACTGAACCTTTCCTCATCCCATAATTCTCCTAGTTTGGTCATCACACCTATACTTCCTGCCTGGCTAATGGCCAATCAGCATTTTATTAAACCAATACAAGTGACAAATCTTTACAA
This sequence comes from Dicrostonyx torquatus, assembly GCA_028555095.1. Lineage (NCBI taxonomy): Eukaryota > Metazoa > Chordata > Mammalia > Rodentia > Cricetidae > Dicrostonyx > Dicrostonyx torquatus. The sequence continues at coordinate 1,229,428 of JAQHUG010000402.1, read as the reverse complement.
GATACAAAAGCATTATCCCACAACAGAACAGTATTTTCTTAGTTGAAGCCCACTGTTGAAATCAATATGATCTGCTTGTGGAATCTGTGTTTCATGACATATTTGAACAGATAGACAAGAAACTTTTGTATCCATCACCTCCATAGGCCCTCCCTAGGCTGTCCTGCTCCAAGAGAGTAACCAATGTCATGCGTGCCAAAGTGTTCTATAATAATTGTCAAGGGCTGGCCTCAACAAAAATACTTCTTACCTAGGTAAGGCATATGGGAATTGAAGAAATATAAATAAAGAATATGAAGACACGTAAATGTACTAAGACAGAAAACATAAAAAGTATCAGGAGGGCTTTTCAGTGATTCAAATCCTAAAAATCACCTGTGTTTATTCTTTCACACCTTCCAGGTAGGTCATTGACTGCACGGGAAGCTAACCTATTCTGCTGGTGTTTATGTAGTGTTCTAGTTTCCTTGGGGGGCTAATAATTGAGATTTTGGTTGTAAAAGTCTGTGTTTAGTGAACTTTTACAAGCAAGGGCCAAGCCTCCTAGTTCTTCCAAATCAGGACCAGTCAGGAGGAAAGCTGTGATCAGAATTCATACTTCTCATTTGTGTTTACAATTCTTGAAGATTAATTTGAGACTTTCCTGAACTTACTATAAAGTATGAGGTCACAATTTATAGGAAGCAACCATGGGGCAATTTATGACTTTCAAAGGCATACCATTTATCCCCAGTGCCCTGTGGTCCTTATGCTTATAAAAACTCTGTCCTTGAAATAATATGGAAGTATTATTTTAGTATTTCTGGAGTAAATGGGTCACAAATGCTTTAAGGGAAAGGTAAGAAAAACAAAAAACGGAGAGGCAGGGGAGGTAGTCCTGTGGCACATTGTTTTGCATGTACATAGTCTTGGATCCCATTGCCATCTTAACACAATACAAAACAATTATTTTCTTTTTAATATGTGTATAATGAATGTGCTATGATTGTCGGTGTCACTTTCTAGTATAATTATCCATTTCCATGTCCTTTAACTGCATAGAAATCTTTGGGAGGTCAGAATTGTGCCTTAATGGTCTCCATGTCTTTATTCTCTGGCATGAAGGTACTGGAACTCACTGAGTTTGTTATTACCTGATGTAGGAGGGTCCTTCTGTATTTTTGTTGCTTTTGTTGGTTGAATAAAGAAAACTGCCTTGGTCTTTTGATAGGGCAGCCCTTAGGTGGGCAGAGTAGACAAAACAGTATGCTGGGAAGAAGACTGACTGAGTCAAGGAGAGCTGCCATGAAGCTGCCAGGGTCAGATATGCTGAATCTTTCCTGCTAGCTGGGTGCCGGGAACATAGCCTGCCCGCTCCGGGGCTAGGAGCCTGGAGCCAGGGAATGCAGCACCCGCCACCTCTCATGCAACAATTTCCCTTATGGCATATAGCAGGACTTTCTGTGAAGCAGGAATTCTTTCTGTCAGCTGACATTTAGGTACTTGTCCTAGGTGGCTACTGAGCTCATACAATGTGGCTAATATAGCTGTGAAATTAATTTGTAGTTGCATTTATTTTACTTACTGTAAATTGAAATTTTAATTAGCCTCATATGAAAGAAGATAGAAGATGTTAATGAACAGTAATAGCAATGAGAAAAGCAATTCTCTTCTAATCTGTGGAGTGGAGATGATAATTTGTGGAGTAGAGATGATGTACTCTTTTGGTGTATGTGTGTGTTTGTGTGTGTGTGTGTATAAATTCATCTATATGTGTGTCTGTGTGGTTATGTATGTCATACATATCATAGAAATATATTTTATAATGCATAATTAAAAAAGAAAGGAAGGTGTGTATAATATGTATATTATACACATATATATCATACACACATATTTATGTGTGTATGATTGTATATGTGTTTGTGTCCTACAGGCTCTCTTTCTCTGAAGATCCTTGACTCATAACATTTTGGCAGAAGGAATGGTTCTAGAAGGGTATTTTAGCTGTGAATCTTCTAAATCTTTTTGGGAACTGGCTTTACAGTTTGTTTAGATTACATCATGACAATGACTCTATTTTCAGTGACAAGGACAGCCCTGATGGTTCACAGTGTATCTGCCAAGGGAGGGAGAGACACAAAGTATCTAAATTGGATATTTCTAATTACTCCATGAAAAACAGGGAATGGGTGACCACCTTTGTGATATTTTCAAACATATTTGGAAAACTAATGCACATAATAAATTTGGGTAACTGTTTCTGTGACTGATAGACAGAATGAAGCTAGAAAAGGGTAAGTTTGGGGATTCAGCCTCCCAGCTGTAACACCATCTAAATGGTCACACAATTTCTGTATGTGTTCTGAGGACAGGAGCATCTCTAAAAACCACAGAGTTGATGTTCCTGAGAAGCAGATGCAGATTTGTGAATTATAACAGGCCATGAACAGCCGGCTTCAGTGTGTGTGTGTGTGTGTGTGTGTGTGTGTGTGTGTGTGTGTGTGTATGTGTATGACGGAAGTGAAGGTACACTGATGGAGAAACCAGCAGATGATATTATATAAATTGAGATGGAGACAAGTGGGCAGACTCTGATGGATGTTGGAAGAATACCGAGCTCCTAAGTTCAGAAGAGCTTTCTTTGGCTGATGAAGTCTCACCCATAAGGAAAGTAGCCTGCCATGCTCAGAAGTAGCTACTGTGCTCCAGAGACAGCAACATACCCTCTTATAAGATACCTGCCTTCCAAGCCCTGTGGTTTTGAGCCCCTAACAAACTACGATAACCTCTCTTCAGACATTTGCCATGCAAGACAGGCTTGATCCTTCTCAGAACTCAGCCCCATCACATTTCATGATTCTATCTCATTACTTAAAATCCAAGTAGCTCTCTATAGCTAAGACAAAAATGGAATCATGATATCAGCTACAGTCCTAATGAACCACATTTGTTTTCTGATTGATAAAGTCAGAAGCCTGAACTACACAGGGTAGCAAAAGTATGACATAATGGTAGGGGCAATGTAACATCAGATCAGGTGTGTAGAGGATCGTGATAAAGTAGTCCCACACTAGCTCAGAATGGAGTATAATAAATGCTTTTTTATTTAGGAGTAGACTCACAGATCAACAGTCTGTTATTTAGGAGTAGACTCACAGATCAACAGTCTGTTATCTGGGAGTAGATTCAGAGATCTACATCATGAGCAGGTAACATGAACCAAATTCAGACACCAAGAAAGATAGCACACATTTCTACATGTCTTTCTATAGTACCCCCAAGCCCATGCCCAAAGTGGTGGTCCAGCATCTTAAGGGCCATTGGCTGAAGAAGTTTCCACAGCACGGATGAACTTTATTAGAGGAGCTCACTGATTATAGGACTACATGCAGTATTGTAGCACAGGAAATTATTAAGGGCTGTAATAGTTTATTAGGTCAGTTGATTTATATATATGGATCAAAGATGACCGACCCCATGTGACCACCTGGAATTAACCCAGTCTGTCTTGACTGTATGGAGGAGGTCTTCAAAGGCTGAAACTGGAATTTCCACAGCTCATTCCCTTGAGAGGATCCAGAAGACATACCTTTCATAATGACGGTTAGGAAGGAGTTTGCTGGGAGCTCCCACATTCCTACAGAGCTCTGCAACTGTACTCTTCTCCTAGGCTAGATCTTTCAGTCAGAGTTACAGGCACTGAACTAGGACACACTATCTAAGGACTCTTCATTGTGTCTGTGGAAAAGAATTCAGGGCATCCTTGGTTATAGTCAGTATAGACTGAAGTAAGGTCTCATTGTGTCTTTATGTGGAGATTTTATATGTGCACATGCAAATGGATGCCATGCTGACTGGGTAGACTTGCGATGGAGAAAGAATGCCGTCAATGTAGACTTTGCTTGCGTGGAACTAATGCTAAAATCTGAGGCTGTAGGAAAAGCATATTGTCCTTTGTAATGTCAGTCAGCCTCATACAATTACTGAAGGACTACATAGAACAAAAAGACAGGTATCCCCAAGCCAGAGTGAGTTTCCTATCCGTAGCATTCAGGCAGGACACAAGTCATTTTTTTCTGTTTTTCAGAAGCTGGATATTTTATACTCTCCCGTCTCTTTGATCTTGTGCAGCAATTATTTATAATAAATCTCCACATATCTCATATGTTTTTCATTTTAATTTCTATTTCTTTAAGAGATTCTAACATAACAAATGATTTCAATGTTGGAAGAATTTCGAAAATCAGTAGTTGAAACAGATTATGGCAACTCTGTTCTTAACCAACAGAGTTTTTTTTTTTAATAGGAATTCAAATGTGCTTTTGTTTATTTCTATGATAATCTCTGGTAAGAGATTGAGGAATGACTGTAACTGTACAATTAAAAGGCATAAGATAAAAATGTAACATAAGAAAATCCAGATGGCCTTGAGTTAAGTAATACCTTGAGCCACCACACCAAAATCATGATCCATAAGAGAAAATGAATTAGAACAGGTTGAATTGTTATTTTTTAAAACAAAGACCTAGCTCCGTGAAAGACGCTGTGAAGATGTGAAAAGATAAGATTGCTACCCAAAATATTCAAAAAAATGCTAAAACACAGCAACAGAAAAATGAAAAGCCCAATTCTAAATATTTGCCAAACATCTAAATAGAATAAGCTGTTGATGGTAGAAGTGGAAGTAATGTATATTGAGAGGCCAAAGCATGCAAAGCATGGCCTCGAAAAAAGGTCTCCTCCACCCTTAAAAATGGTACAAATGGAGATATATATCAACGATGGAGTGCATAGTTGTCATTTATGAGACACTGGGTTCGTTCCCAGGCAACTTTACACATGTTAGTATAGCAGAGATGGCTTGGTGGATGGCCACTTGCTGCCCCAGCATGATGATCTGGGATTCTCAGGATTCCATGATAAAAGTGGGAACCCAGTGTCTGTAAGTTGCCTTTTGATCTTCACATACACCCATAGTACACATGCTCCTGCACACAGGTGCATACACACAAACACATACAGAGGCATGCTACATCCATACACACACACACACACACACACACAGGTGCATACACACAAACACATACAGAGGCATGCTACATCCATACACACACACACACACACACGTGCATATACACACACAATAATAATAAATCAATAAAAATAAGTACAAAAAAAAGATCATTTCCCTGGGTCTTGCATGATGTTACTGTGTGAAGATGGGGTGCTGAAAACCTGCTTCTTTCTTCTTGAAGTCATGAGTTGACAAGCTTGAGGTTAAAAACTAACCTCATAGCAAAAACAGGCAGGAAGAGGGTTCTTAGGAAAGTTGATAGCACTCTTCCTGAATTGTCAAACCGTCTGGCTCATGGATTGCTCATTATGTGGCATAATCAACCCATTTATTGTTTAAGCCACACAGCAAAGCTCCTGATTCAGCTTGCCTGTAATTACTGGTGCTGCTCAGGCTTTAGCAGGTGAGTTAGAAGCAGGATAATCACATGCTGAAGACTCAGATGTCAAGTGTCAGAACAGTTAGTAGCTGGGTGGGGCGGCTCTGGGTCTTGCCTCCCTCACATGATCCTGACTTTTATTTGCAGGTGGGGGAAGATGATGGTTTCCTTCAGGTTTGATGGTTCTAATTAACATTCTTTCTTTTGCTGTAGCCTCATTGCTTAGTGGTGATGGTGAGCTAGAGAAACCGCCCATCTCTCATTGAAGGAGGCCAGATGAATTGGAGCTCTCAGGTGTGCATTGTGAGCCCCTGAGGGCATGTTAAACGCTCAAAAGTCATTTTTACTTTGTGTAAATCCGAAAAGCATGGAGCAACATAATAAATGGCAGTGTTCACTCAACATATACAATCAGATCTTACGCTTGAAGAAAGATTTTGTAGCAATATAATAGAGGATAAATATTGGAGAACTACCTGATAACACTTAAAATATGTGAGTTGAGCCTAGCATGGCGGTACATGCTTGTAATATGAGCATGAAGGAGGTTGAGCTGGAGACACTTCAAATTTGAGGACGCCGGAGCTACACAGTGAGAACCTCTTTCAAATATCCCTGTCCTTTGTAATTTTTCTGTGCTATTTTCAATTTCATGAGCATTGCTAATAACTATATGAGGAGAGAAAGTAGTGAGAGAAGATGGATGAAAGAATGCAGGGCTATCACATTAAAGGTCTGTGGCTATGTAGAAGCCATGGAAAGAGAGCGAAAACCAATGGCTAGAACTTAAAAGACAACAGGCTCTGGCTAATGAGATAGAGGAAGACACCCTTGAGAGGGCCTGCTTCTAACTGGCTATTCTTTGATACTTTATCTTCTTAGAGCCACTGGAACAGAGATATTTTAGCTCTCTTACTGGAATGTGAAGTTTATCTTCATTTCTGTCCCTGAATACATTAAGCAGTGATGACAGATGCAGGCAGTTAAAACGAGAGTATAAAATGTTGTGTGCAGACAGAATGTGAGCTCTGCGGACTATAGCATCTTTAAGTTGAAATAATGCTTTTTTTGTTCGACAGTGATAAAGTTTGGGTAGAGATAATGGGACAGAGACACATGGGAGGAGGGGACATTACATCCAAGGAGACATTAAAGACTCCAGCTCTAGATGGCGAGGAGTGGCATCCTGGTACCTGTAAGCCTGAGATTGGTTATTATCTTTGTTTCTCTTTTTAATCAATTTCAACCTATAGACTTTATTCTTTACAGCAGTTTCGGTTCTACAGAATAATTGAGCAAAAAGTACAAATATGCTTCATGCTCCTTTTCTTTTCTGGGAGTCTCCTGTCATTGACCTTGTACATTAGCATAGCACAGTTATTATATTTGATAAACAAATATGGACACAGTCTTATTAACTAAATTGCACAGTTAACAGTAAGACACACCCTTAGAGCTTTTTAGTCTATAGTTTTGGGACAAATACAAATTGTCTTGAGTCACCATGGCAAGTCATGACAGGATAATTTCACTGTCCACATAGTCTAAGTTTTTGAAAACTGAGGGGCTCTTACTTTCCATTAATGATAAAACTTGAAGTTTCCCCTATAAAACTTTTGGGAAAGAGGAGAGTTTGGCTAGCTCAAGGAGAAGTCGAACTACATCTAACTCCCAACTGGAGAGGTTTGAGTGGGCTTGGACCCCCTCACTTGCTTTCAGGGGCTGCTGTCCAATAAAGATACAACCCCTTAACTTCCCTCATCTGGAGATTCTCAGAGTATGAACTGAGACCACTGATTGTGTCTTTTGTTTGTTTGTTTTTTGTTTTTGAGACAGGGTTTCTCTGTAGTTTTGGAGCCTGAACGGGAACTAGCACCTGTATACCAGGCTGGCTTCGAACTCACAGAGATCCACCTGCCTCTGCCTCCCAAGTGCTGGGATTAAAGGCGTGCGCCACCACCACCTGGCTGAGTGCCCTATTTCTTCCAACAGGACTAAATGTTATTTTCTTCCTCACTGTCATTTTGGTAGATGACTTTATTTTTGCTTGTTTGTTTATTGCAAAGTTTGCTAGTTGATTTTCTGTAAAAAAAAATAAAATAAAATAAAAAAGAGCATAAAATCTGGAACCAGAAAACATTAATCTGGCCCCAGTTCATTGACTTGTTATCTGTGTGCTCATAAGCCATCAGGCTAAGCCACCTTTACTTAGTTTTCTGTTGTGTTGAAAAGAAAGCTAGAGGAGAAAGCAAGGGAATGAAATCCTACTCCTGGCTCCCATTAGCTAGTTACAGGATTGAGAGCAGATTTCGCTTCCCAGGGCTGCAAAAAGCCACAGGCTTCCTGGCTGCTACATGCTGAGGCTGCAGAGGTTGAGGGACATGGATATGTGTCTCTGAGCTGTCAATCCAATGGTACCTAGAGGGACACAAAAGGAAAAGAATTAGAGAGCTGATGAGATGGCACATAAGGTCAAGGATCAGCAGGTTAAGGCACTTGCCACCAAGCCTCACAACCTAAATTCAACCCCAAGACCAATGTTGTGGAAAGAGAGACGGTAGCAAGCTGACCTCTGACTTCTGTCTTCTCACCGAGACAGATGACTCCCTGCATAAGATTTAAAAGAGAAAAGAAAATGAAGTAGAAGAAGCACAGCTTAAAAGAAGGTGTGACTTCAATCATCAGTTAGTGCCTAGTGAGTGTGAGACATTACAGTCGGCATTGAGGGTGGCTTAGCTGGAAAGATGGTGAAGGAAGATGGTACCTACCAGAGCATGAAATGATGTAAGCTCATACAAATAATTTGCTCTATGATGAGACATTGTTTTCCTGTGAATGAGTTCTCAAGCAAAGTCACTGTGACATCCTTAGATAGGTGTTACTCCAAACAGGATATCATATTCTCTTTCTTGAGGTTGAAACATCACCTGCCTGCTCACCTGTCAGGTAGTAGGTGATGTACTGCATCCTCTCTGAGGGGCTTTCTGAATCATCTAACCTATTCAATTAAAGTGACTTCCTTAGGCATCCTTTTGTATTTATATGTGTCTTCTCCCAGGAACCCTCATGGATTCTCTGACCCAGAGCCTGCGGATTCATTTGGACACCCCTGGCACCTCCCCTAGATGATGCTATGCATGCAGATGATGTCTCCTGCAGCATGTGACACAGACCTTCAGTCTTATAGCATGGAATCAGCCTTCTCCACTGAGCACAGTTGTACTGTGTGAAAATTAGTTAACTCCTTTGAATTCCATTAGAAGAATACATAGATAATGCAATGCAGACCTGTGATGCAGGCAAAGCACTTGACAGTGTGTCCTTCTACAGATAGCATCCTGTGAAGAGTAGCCCCAAGGGCATTCATAGACCATTCTTCAGGAACACTTTCTACCCAAAGTCTGGCTTCACAGGGTTCACGACTCTTCCTACATGCTAAAGGGGACAATAGTAGTTATTTTGTTTCTCTGTGACAAAACGGCTGACAGAATGGATGTGTGGGGGCATTATCCTGGCTCTATCCATGCTTGGTCAGCCCCATGCATGAGGACAGGACTTAAATAATGTCAGAAGCATGAGGAAGAGAATTCTTTGGGTTCATCTCATGACTGATTGGCCCCATGCATTATGACAGTATATATGACATCAAGAACATGAGGGAGAGGAGTTTTCTCTTCAGCACAGACAGGGAGAAGAGAGGAAGGGAGAAGGTGTAACCTTCAAAGAGACACACACCGACCCACTTTCTGTATCAAAGAATCCCCTCCTAGAGTTTCCAGAATTTTTCATTCTGGCACCACCATCTGGATAACTGTGAAGGGTATTTCTTACTCAAAGAACAACAAGGGTTAATAAATAGGTAATTATCAGGAGGAAGAGGCTGAATGAAAAGAGCTTGTTCTGATATCTAGCCATTGTTCTAGAAGTCATAGCTACTGTAATGGTACCATTAGCAGTGTTAACAGTACCAAATTAAGCCACATTCTGGTAGTGTTTTGAATACTCAAGAAAGCAATGCATGTGAAATGATGGGGCCCTTGACACAGAGTGCCACCCTCTGCTTGGCAGCGCATCTAACTCTACTCGTAGGAATGGTGTCTTGCAGAAAAAGCTCTCCACTGGCCATTTTCTCTGCCCAGTGGCATACCAGCCCCGGAACATCTACACTTTGCAATTTCTATCCATCTTTGTGTCACTCAAAACGTAAGAGGCTGTGATTTTTCTGCACACACGATAGCTTTCTGAGAACTGAAGCCTGGAAGAACATCACAGGGCTGTGTCTGATGCTTGAAAAGACATGGGCTTCTCACTGCACGGATTTCAGCGGCAGGTGAACTGACTAGCTACTTTTCTGGTTTTCACCAGAGGCTTGGCATTATTTGACAGGATGAGTGACCAGTGTCACTTTTGTAGGCACTGAGAGTGGTCAGGAAATATTCTGGGATTTAAAGAACTAATATATTTTTTTTCTGTAGCTTTTCTTTTTGGTATAGAATAAAGTTCTATTCTTGGTCTATCAAACAAACCACAGTATTCATTGTGGCGTAATTTACCTCCTTGGAGTCACAGGGCTGGAGTGTCTGCTCAGCTCAGCGGAGTTTTATGTGTCTTAGCATCATTCCAGACTTGCTTTTATTATGTAAAGTATAAGGTGCAGTTATAAAAGGAGACCCAAACAAAGAGAGAAGTAAATGGCTAAACTGAAAATGTAAAAGACAAAAATGGGGTAACATAGTTGAGATTTTGAACCTGTATCCACAAATGGTGAAAGGGAAAAAAAAAGTGGAAGAAAACCCAAAGGGCAAATTCTTTCATTTTTCCTTTTCTTGCCAGAGTGAGGCAAAGTTATGGTTAAACAGTTAACTCATACATCACGATTTCTGGCTGGATGTAGCCTTGCCGCATCCATTAACGCTTTATTTAACATCTCGTCTACCCGGAATATGACATATGGACTGTGTGGGTGAGTGTTATAAGACTGCCACTTGTGTAGTCTGGCTGGAGAGGCTTCAGAAGAGTCCAAATGTTAAATTGCTATTAAAATAAGAGAGACTGGACTTAGAAAAACAAAAACAAAAACAAACTAGTAACAGCTGCAACAGCAGCAGCAGCAACAAACAAAGCTCAGAGAAAAAAAAAAGGAATAAGACCCTGTACAAGAAGAGTTTCCTAAAGTCTCCAGGGAAGGTTTCGGGGCCAGGAAACCTCTGAGGCAGCAGAGAGTAATAACAATGACCCCAGTGCAGGATGCATGTGCTTCTGAGGGAGGGGAAGGCAGAGAAGAATCCTCATGGAGGCGAGGGCTGCACATGCATGTATGTATGTGTTTGCATGTGTGTGTGTGCATGTTGTATATGCGTGTGTGCATGTGTGCATACATATGTGTGTACATAGGTGTGTGTATGTATGTGTGTGCATGTGTGTACACATGTGTGTGCATATGTGTGTGCACACGTGTTTGTGTGTTTTACAAACATGTTCATGTTTTAGATTGGTAGATTCTCTGTGTTGGGGTAGAAACTGACCTCAAAAGTTATTCCAGTGGAGAGCTTCATAAGTTGCATGAACGTTGTAGACCAATGTTACATTTAAAATACAATCTGTTGTCAGTGAGAACTTGAAAAATAGAATTTAAAACACCATTCAAAAGTGTTTAAATAAAAATAGTTGATGACTTGGGGAAAGCTATATTTCCTACTTTTTGATGTAGAGCAGTTTTAATCTAATCTCTAAAAAAAATGTAAAACACATTGCACTTTGCTTGGACAGTGGATAAAATTTCCAAGCAGTTGTTCAACTCGATCCTAGCAGTTTAACTACAACAGATGATCTTTCAGCGACCAATTCCAAGGGCTAGAAGACAAATCAAACCTTTCGTTTCTGGCAGATCCTAAGTTGACTTGATTGATGCGGGTCATTGCTGTGAAATGTACTCACATCCTGTGACACTGAACCTTGCTGAGGGTCCAAGATCTACAAAATATGTAACTCCCGAAGCAGAGCATTCTGGGTTCCCTGCTGGCACCGGCACCCTCAGGCAGCTCACTAACTTACCTTTAGAAACAGGTGCTTACTCCTCAGCTTCTGGCTTCCAGAAGGGTTCTTGCTTGTCAGTCTTGGCAATCAGTGTTCTTTATCTTTGTGAGCCTGGGGGAAGTTTCCTCTCCTTCTACACCTGAGAACTCTCATCTATAAGCACCTCTACCTTCCTTAGCTTTTCCTGCCAATCTGTAATTCTCTTCCTCTGTGAAGCATGGGATCGCACAAGGGTTGAGAATCGTTTGGAGGCTAGACCCTGGCTGTCACGGGGTGTTGCTTAGACTTGGATTCCTTAAATGTTTCTAATTTCTCTGTCTCAGAAATGTTGGTTTCTAGGTAAGCATGTGATGGCTGCAGGCCATGGCCAGTCCTCCGTCTGAGAGTCCAACACAGTCCAGCCTCATCTGCACGTTTGCTATCATCTGGGGCTGCTTTACCTGACAAGGATAGAAGGAGTAGCAGTGGGCTAGATCCCTGTCTTGCAGCCTGACATTAACCCTCGAGCCCTAGAGGAAAGTGTCCCTGTTTCCATGGAGGCCAGATCATTACAGATTCACATGCAGTTCTTTCTCGGGAAAACTAAGCAAACAAAAACACCAATCAATAAAAACAAAACAAAACAGAATGCAACTTTAATACAAGCAGCTTTGTTTATGTACAGTAGAGACAAAACTGGAGCGCTAACTCCTCTCCCTCCTGAAAACCCACCACCACTCTAGGATTTTCCTGTTGATGGTGGACATAGATAAGAAAGTGAGTGAACACAATCCACTCTGGGGAGAGCTATGATATAAAAATCACAGGCACACTAGGACAAGTAGCAGTGGTTCTCACTGAAGCCAGTGTTACTGGTTCTGAAACCGTATTGCTGCCACAGTGAGTAGGCAAAGCACTCAGGAAATGCACACTGTTATCAGGAAGTCAACCTCCGCTGGAGGGAGTAGACGTGAATGCTATGGTGGACACTAGCCATGAGTCAACAGGCACCCATTATCCACTTGCAAGTTCAAGGTCGTGGAGTTCATGATCTGAAGGTCAGTGTGGACAGGAGAGAGGGTTCTGGATGTGCTGCTAGGGTCTGCAGTAGCTCTGTGGAGGAAGCAGCGTGTAGAATAGAATTGATCGTCATTTTCTTAGGTTTCTGTATTTCTCTGCAGATTTACTGCTTAATGGTATCTTGATCAAATGTTTTGAAAGCTAGATCGTGAAGACAGTAGTTGCTATAGCAATATGAGCTTTATAAATACGGTAAGAATAGATCACTTTGTGGCTTTCTGATGTTTGTTTTCATAAAGGAGATTGTCTAACCTTGTGTTTTATGTTTGAAAGACACTGAGTAACTTATCATACCCCCCTTAATTCTCTATCGGAGGAAAGTTGTCCTGCCTTCATGCTGTATTGTGCTAGTCTCTAAATTTATCTTTCATCTAATTTAGTTGTAGTTTAATCTGCCTTAATGATCTTTCCTTTTATTTTGAATTTCATATGTAGATGAAAACTTGCAGTTCTAAGTAGCTCTGAGTATGATATTTTTTTCTTCGTGTAATTTGGTTGGAGAGAAGATCAGGAACTGTGTTGGTTCCAATAAGAATGTTCCCCTCCCCCCAATAAATACTTGGTGCATAAGGAATAGCACTATTCCTACAACTATAGGAGTTGTAGTCTTGTTGAAAGAAGTGTGTCACTGTGAAGGCAGGTTTTGAGGTAATACATGCTCAAGCTATGTCCAGTGTGGCACACAGTCTCCTGCTACCTGTGGATCAAGAGGCTTCTCTTGACTTCTTTCAGCTTCTTCTCCAGCACCATGTCTGCCTGCAGGCCGCCATGCTTCTCGCCATGGTAATAATGGAGTAAGCCTCTGAAAGTGTAAACAAGTCTCAATTAAATGTTTGTCTTTTTAAGAGTTATCATGCTCATGGTATCTTGTCACAGCAATAGAAACCCTAAGACAGGAACCATGTCTACTGCTTCTTCAAGAGCCATCCCTATTCCTGTAGCTATTTGAAGGTAGTGGTCCCAGCGTATGACTCAGGCAAGCCTAGTGGGCTGCTGGATTCTTAATTAGGTTTTGTCAAGATCTGCTAGGAAGAATCAAGGTTAATTTCAGACAAGAAATATGGAAAGGAGCTGGAAGTGGGCTCTGAAGTAAAATACTTCCAGAAATCTCAAGAAGTAGACTAGGAGCCCAGAGGAAGGAGTCATCTTACGGAAAGAAAAATTATGACGAACCGAAGCCATGATGGTGAGTAGATATTTAAGAAGAAGAGAAAGACACTCAGCTGCTGGATGGAAGGGTGTGAATGGTCCGAGAAGAAGAAACAGCATCTGTGAACTGAGGTGCAGACGGTTCAGAGTAGAAATGCATACTTGAGGATACTGAATGTCCTAGATTGTTAAAGCTTCCCCATCCCGTGGTTTCTACTGTACAGTATTATCGTCTAATCCTGTCTAAGAAAGCATGCAATCAAGAATCTCAGCTTGCCATAGCATCCTTGATACCTGGCAGAGAACAAATGTCAAGTAAATTAATTTTTCATATGTAAATGTTGAAATGATAAAGGAAGTTTCTAGTCTTATGATTCTATCCAAGTTATTTTCATTGACTTTGAGACTTGTTAGAAACTTGACAGATGTTATGTCTGGTACAGGATCGGTTTCTCTTCCATAATTTACAGATCATATATAAAAATATAGAGAAGATGGATTCTAATTTCTATCCTTTAATTAAGTCAGTATTTATGCGCTCTCATCAACAAAACATCTTAGTAAGCTTCTTACATTTCAGGAAATGTAAAAATATGTAAAGAATATTTTACATATTAAATAGCATTTTCCATAACTTTCCTTTTGGTAGATTTGTTCGTGATTTTTTAAGATTTGACAATTTCAGATTTAATACTGAAAACATATTGTAATTAGAACATAGGAGTGAAAAGATAACAAGGGCAATCAAAAGTGCCTGATTCTGCTCATCAAAATGAAAATTTCTTAAGTCAGTTCAATAAAATTAAGGCTAAAAGCATAAACCATAGAGTGAATGTCAGCAAAAATAAAACACAACCATGGTTAAGAAGATACTGAGAGTCTGTGTTTATTTCAGCTGATAAATTTTATTGGTCTGTCATACAGAATGAATCATGTCATGCTGTGGTAACAAGCATTTCCAGGTGTCAGGGGCTTCCCACAACACAGTTCATTTCTTATAATGGTTTATTTGTCATACAGCCAACAGAAGGCTCAGTAGTCACTCAAAGATCCTGGGTGACAGACTGCCTTTACATAGCTTGTGTGACCACTGAGATGAAGTGGACAGAGTACTACATTCCAAAGCCTTGTTCAGGCCCTGGCTTCTTCCAGAGGTGACCCTTAACAATTCCCCATTCTTGTTTTATGATTGAAGTGAGCAATATGTTTACACTTAATTCTGCATGTGCCTGGAACAAGAACCCGAATAGTTCTACAGCACTAATAGCTCGCTAATAACTTCCACAAAAGGCAGTTTTTACACTGACCCTGAGCTGTGATCTAAATACACGGTAGCATGCCTAGGCATGGGCATTGCTTGTGACTCCCCATGCCCTTTTAGTTAATGCCCATCCTCTCAGGAAAAGTGATGCCCTTAAGCAAATGCATTGTGATGTCCCAGATCATCTCTGTGCCCTTCAGTATGGTATTACTTTTGAACAGCTTCCTGATGGAATATAAGTTAAGGTAGTTTCTTTTCCAATGACAAAGAAAAAAACATTAGAAAGAAATAGGAAATATGGAAGGAGTAACAAAATACAGGTGTGGATAGCAGAGAGTAAGTAAAATATTTAGCTTGACACCAAACTCATGGCTAATTGATTTCAACATAAATTGTCTTAATAGTCTGATTAAAATGCAGAGGGACTTTGATGACAGGACGCTAGAGTCAAACTCTACAATGATTTTAAGAGACAGCTTGTGACGAAAGCACCTGAAATAATCCGGTAGGAGGACACACATAAGACTTCGGTGGCAGTGTCTCAGTGTAGGCAGAGGAGGTCTGCTCAAGTCTTGGCAGGCAGGAAGCAGTATCTCAAGTACCTACACATCGAAGCCTGCTTTTTAAAGCTTCTACTTCCTGTAACAGGCTTCATGGACTTGGGAAACAATTCTTGAGCATACAGGGCATCAAGGACTTTCCAGACTCAAACTTGGGCAGTAGATAAGAACAGAAAACAGACAAATGACTAAGTCCAGCAAAAGTCACCCTGTTCTCTGAAACAGAACCTATGCCCCTAGGTAGGGTCTCCGACCTGAGTGGCCTAATGTCTTCTCTTATCAGATTTATTGTTGCCCGACTCCTTGTCTTCCTAGCTGCTGCTTTCCAATCAGTTTCTCAGACTCCTGCGACTGTGAATCAAAAGGTGTGTTGGGAACCTGAGCAATATGTGGATATATGGGTGCAGCTGGGGAGCCGCCCTTTTCCCTAGAACCTGGAAACTAAAATCCCCCCTGCCCTCTACAATTACTTCACATCCACCCTGCTTTCAAATAACATTTTATCTGGAATGTTTAGGTATTCTCAGAGGGAACATTGGTCTGCTCCAAGCCCCTCTGTCAGAGCCAAAGGAAATGTCTGAAGAATGACTGGCAGCCTGGTCACTGCTAGTGGAATTGGTCATAACTGGACACATTTTACACTCTAAAGATATTGCCTGGGTTACTTATAATAGAAGTTGTTATAATAGGAGCATTTGAAACTTAATTTGGGTTTCTGATTTGTTGCCTAAATACATAAAAAATATAGTTTAAAACTATAACCTTTAAAATGTAGCCATTTTGTATGCCAGTGTCGAGGCTGGGGGAGGGCTGTCACCATCTAGGCAACATTATCAAAGTTGGTAGAAGTTGCCAAAAGGCTTATAGTGGGAGTTTGGAGTAGCTGGTATAATTAATTTGTATTTCTGTCACTCAGAGAGAAACTATCTGTCAAAACGTCTGACTTTCAAGAGAGACTGCATAATGCTCAACAAAATCCGATTCAAACAAGGTAAAGAATCAAGCAATACATTTAATCACAGGGAACTTAAAGGAAATGCTAATATTTTCTGGAAGTTTCCAGAATCTGCTGTTGATCCTGAAGTTGCTAAGTATGTGGAGAGCATAGAGAAGCTGGACTGTGAAAGATGTGATCATAATCAATTTATAATCCTTCTAGAGAAATCTTCAGTCTCTAAAACTAAGAAACCTTTACTAACAAAAGGTAACAGGGACCTAGGGTACGTGTGCCATGACTAGTCAGTTAAGCAACAATGAAACTCACCAAAGCAACAACCTGTATAGTTTTTTTTCTGTGAGGATTAGTGTTATATTTTAGGTTTAAGTTACTGTAATTAAGAGATTCGTAAGACAAAAATGCCTCTAACCTGTAAGCCCTAATTGCCCAAGGACAGAGAACTTCCTGGAATGCTTAGGCTGTTCACGTGAGATAGCAAGCTACATGTTTTCCCTTCTGTAAACAAGTTTGGTTGCTCCAGCTGTACAGGATGTAAGCTTTATCACAGGTAGGTGGGAGGTACATAGGCAGGAAATATGTCAGGATGTATGCTTGCCACTGATTGGACAAGGGCTAGAAGTACTTAACCTTGTGTGGTTTACCTTTATAAGCCCATGACTGATATAGTTCATCATCATACTCTGGGAAGCCTGGATGTATGGACCTGGCCAGTACTTAATAAAGCTTGCTTCAAGTTTGCCTCAGAAATTGCAGTAGTGGTCTTATGCTCACCCAGTACTATTGACATCTCTAAATGCAAGATGAAAATGCAGGTTTCACAGAGCAGGGAGCAGACTTGCGGAGCCAGTGAAAGCGGGATTAGGAAAAGCAAGCACTAACTTTTTCAAGGCCAGCTTCTATACTTTACTTCAATTTACATTTGGTCTAGTTTCTGATCTTCCAGCTATGTCATTAGTCTACCCATCCCAACTCCCCGGTTTTGTACCTTAGAATGGGACACATTAAAACAGTTCCTTTGGCAGTGTTTCTCTCGGTTTGTTTGTTTCTTGCTGCTGTTGTGACCACATCTTTCAGAAATGCATTTTTGTTCTTTGAAATGCAAATTGTAGTCTGTGGAAGATAAAAGCCATTGGCCCTTGCTTTGTGGTTTGCATACTGGACTGACCCTTGATCTACATCTTGAATGTTTGCCAACAGGGAACACTTTATAATTAAAATGGGTCACTTTTACTTCTGGAATTTTGTTAGTCTTCCAATATACCCAATTAACTTCAATTTTGAAACTAAAATAACAACAATGACCAAAACAGAACTTTGAACATTTTGTATTTTTATTTTTTGAAAATATTTAGAGGTTGCATAAATAAAGTGTGCTATGAAGACTTGGCTGAATCAAACACCATTTAACCATTTAGTTTCTAAACTGCGTGACTTTTCTTGAAATAGTTTGGAACAGATAGAGTTTCTGGTAGTCCATTGTGAGTTAGTTAGTTAAAGCTGACAATTTCTGTCAGCAAGAGAAGATTATTAAAAGACAAGAATTTCTAGGTTGAAATTATTGTCAGCATAGCTTTAGGTTACATCTTAAGATTGTGGACTAAGGTTACATTGGTGCAATTTTGCATAGACATCTCCCTACCTCTCCTGAGATAAAAATCCCACACTCTCCCTTACCCCAGACATTTTTATTCATATGAGTATTTACAGATATTCACAGACAGATGGTAGAAGTAATGAAGTCCTTAGAACGTCAAGATTAACATTTTCAAACAAAGAAAGAGCTGTTCTCCCTATAGGCAGGTGTGTAACTTGTTAGAGAATGTCCTTTAAGGTAGAAAATATTCAGAAAAATCAGAACTCGTTTTGGCAGCCATCTTGATCTGGAACTCACCTGCCTCTAGGAAATTGAATAATCTTGTCTCATTCCTTACTAATAATAGGGAATCAAACTATCTTCATATAATTAGACAGTTTTTAGAGTAGACTGAGGTGTTTTATATTTTATTTTTATTGAGATGTACTAATTAGTAATTATTCATATTGGTTTAATACAATATTTCTGCTGATTTCCTTCCATAATGAAGTTTTTTCTCTTTTTCCTGCTTACTCTGCAATGACAGATGTTGGGACCCTGAAGATCATAAAGTATCACCAGGCCAACTTTGAACCTCTCATTTTTGTTTGTTTGTTTGTTTGAGACATGGTTTCTTTGTGTAGTCCTGGCTGTACTGGAACTAGGTTGGTCCCATGCAGTAGACCCGGGTGGCCTCAGACTTTGAGATCCTCCTGCCTCTTTCTCATGAGTGCTGGGATTAAAGGCATGTGCCACCCCATCAGCAACCTCTCTCTTCTTATGGCCACAGCTGGATGAAAGTTTTATTTTGGTCACCTGTTGCTAGCATCTGGATGCCTCTGCTGTCTCAGAGGAGCAATAATGTGATCTCACCTTGGTGTCTGTCCTTTCTCACAGCTCTGAAGGCTGGAAGCACAAGACCAATTTTAGTGTCTGATAAGAGCCTGGCACCTCCTGCTAAGCAGGCTTGTCAAAGGCCAAGTTCTCACCATAGCAGAAGGCAGAAATGCCAACATTTTTGGAATGTTCCCTCTAGCCTCTTTGTAAGGAGTACACTAATCCACTCATGAAAGGAGAATTGTGACCTAGTGCCTTCCGAAGGCCTCAATCTGCCCTGGAAATTGAGTTTCAACACAGCTTGTAGAGAGACACAAGTGTTTATACCATGGAATTGCCCTGGCATTGGCAATTTGGAAGAGCGAGGAAGTGAACACCACGTGGGGAAAATCTTTTCTCAATGAATGTGGGAATCAGTGAATACTGTTTCCTTTTTTTTCAGTGAACAGAATTTAATAAAGATAGGTACATGAGGAGGCTCTTAAAAGACAGCAATAGAAAAAGAAACAGTCAGACATGCTTGATGTGAGTGGTGGCCAAATCAGAAACACTCTTTCATGCATTGTGTCTTCTTGGTTCTTTTCTCTCTCTCTTTTTTTGACTGCTCATCCTGGAGACTCTACTTTTGTTTTTAAACACCTTTTTTCATTTTACATACCAATCCCAGTTCCCACTCCCTCCCCTCCTCCTGCTCCCCCTACCTTTCCCCACCTCATCCCTCATCCACTTCTCAGAGAAGGAAAGGCTTCCCATGGGGAGTCAACAAAGACTGGCACATTACTCGGAGGCAAGACCAAGGCCCTTAACCCTGTATCTAGACTTAGCAAGGTATCCCTCCATAGAGAATGGGATCCAAAAAGCCAACTCATGCACCAGGGATAAATCCTGGTCCCACTGTCGATGGCCCCACAGACTGTCCAAGCCACACAACTATCACCCACATTCAGAGGGCCTTGTTTGGTCCTATGCAGTTTCCCTAGCTGTCAGTCTGGAGTCAGTGAGCTCCCACTAGTTTAGGTCAGCTGCCTCTGTGAGTATTGCTGTCATGGTCTTAACCCTTGGCTCATGTTAACACTCCTCCCTCTCTTTGACTGGCCTCTGGGAGCTAGCTTCAGTTATTAGCTGTGAATCTCGGCCTCTGTTTCCATCAGATGCTGGATGAAGGTTCTATGATAATAATTAAGATAGTCATCAATCTGATCACAGGGAAAGGCCAGATCAGGCTCCCTCTCCACTACTGCTTAGACTCTTAGCTGGGGTCATCCTTGTGAATTCCTGGAGATTTCCCCAGTGCCAGGTTTCTCTCTAGACCCATAATGGCTCCTTCAAGCAGCATATCTCTTTCCTTGTTCTCTACTTCTTAATCAGGCCACATCATATAAGCTGTGTCTCAAGCTCTGCTTCCTGAACATTCAAGGCCAGGAACATTCGAAATACCTACGTGCATGAAAATATACCTGGGTTGACTTTGAGGAACCTACTGAATACATTTTAGTTGGAGTCTCGGGAACAGCTTCATTCCTATAAAATATCTTGTAGATAACTTTCTCAAAATGTCCTGTCATATGAGCAACATATACAGAGCAAGCTAGAATGTTTTCTAGACAAGATATATATGAAAAACTGTTAAAGGAAACAAAAAAGCAGCAGTGTTCACCTAAAGAAAAGGTGTGACTGATGGGGAAAGATTAAAATTTTTTTATCGATTACAAAAATAGTGTCAGTGTTCTCTTGCTATAGCAAATAAACCTTTAAAATCATCTTAGAAAAAGGGTAAGTTTATTTTGGTTCTCGGATTCAGAAGCTTTTTGTTTGTTTGTTTGGGAATTAAATTTATTCATTTATTTTACATCTTGGCCTAAGTTTTCCCTCTTTCCTTCCCTCCCATCTCCTTCCCCACCTCCATTCAGCTGTCCCCCTCTAATTCATTCTTCCTCTGCTTTTGTTCAGAAAGGGGCCGGCGTCCCATGGCTATCAACAAAGCATGGCATAACAATGTGAGGTAGTACTTAGCTCCTTCCCTTGTGTTCAGGCTGGTCAAGGCAGCCCAATAAGAGGAATAGATTCCTAAGAGCCAAAAGCATTAGGGACAGCCTCTGCTCCCTTTGCTAGGAGTACAAGACCAAGCTATACAACTGTCACTCATATGTAGAGGGTCTAGGTTGGTCCCACGCAGATGCAGGTTCCTTTGCTGTCAGCACAGACTCTTTGAGCTCCTATGAGCTCATGTTAGTTGTTTCTGTTGGTTCCCCTGTGATGTCCTTGACCCCCTGCCTCATCCAATCCTTCCTCCCTCTCTTCAGCAGAATTCCCCAAGCTCAGCCCAATGCTTGGCTATAGGTCTCTGCAACAGTTTCCATTAATTACTGGCTGAAGACTCTTTCATGACAATTGGGGTAGTCACCAATCTATGAGTGCTCCAGGAAAATAAATGTCAATGTATTGATGCCTAAAGATTCAGAAGCTTTCATCTATGATCAGTTAGCATTGTTGCTTTGGGGCCTGAGACACGGCAGTTCATTAGGGCAGGAATGCATGGTGAAATAAAAACCCCATCTCAACAAGGCCAGCAAGCAATGAGACATAAGGGAATGAGCCAGTGTCCATATTTCTTCTTTAAGAGCATACCTCCAATGGCTTAACTGCTTACAAATAGGTCCCATATCTCAAAGATGACTCCAATTTCAGTAGTGTCCCAGGCTATTGAACAAACCCTTAGTCCATGACCTTTGGGGAACATTTGAAATCCAAACTATACAAATGCCATTTATAATAAATGTTTCTGTGGTAGGAATGCAAACAAGAGATGCAAGAGCTGTGTTAGCCTCTGATGGAGCACAAAGGGAGCATCAAGAGAAACTAAGCAAGTCCTCATACCAACACCAGAAGAAAGTAGTTAACAAAGAGATGATGAGGAGATGGCAATTAGAAAAAGGAAGAAAATAAGAAAAGAGTGTCAAAATGAGACAGAGACTAGTTCTTATAATTTTTGGACATTGCATTTTGAATATATATTTTAGATAGCATAAAAATGTTACATGCTAACTGCTTTCTGTTATGTTTTCCCATGGGTTCTTAATTATGAAACAGATCCTGGGTATTTAGTATATTAGTTAGTGTTCTCCAGAGTAACAAAACTTATAGAGCCTATCTCTCTATATATAATAAAAAGATGATTTATTAGAATTTCTTATAGACTGTAGCTTAGGTAATCTAAAAATGGCTGATGATGAACAGAAGGCTCAAGATTCCCGTAGTTCAAGATTTATGACAATGGCTGTGTTAATTGGTTTTCAGTATATGCTGAAATCCTGAAGGTGTAGACTTTAGTGCCAGTGACGGAAAGGACTACTTGTTGACTTACTTTCCATGTCTTTTTCAGTCTGCTTTTTTACACCATCCAAGATCACCTGCCTAGGAATGGCAGCCCCCTACAGTGGGCTTGGTGCTCCTACATCAATCACAAATCAAGAAAATGTCCTGGAAACTTACCCACTGGCCAATCTGATGGACGCAATTCCTTGACTGGGGTTGCCTCTTCTCAAGTGACTGGTTGTATCTAGTTAACAAAAACTTGTACGTGACACAGGCTAGCTCCTAATGAATATAAACCATACTTCAATAAAATTACCTAAATTAAAAAATAGATAATGATAAATGCTATTAAAAGACAGCCTAAAGAATAATCAAGAAATTTTTACAATTGGCAATATGGTCAATATGTTAACACCTTTAACATGTAATTTCCTATACTAATGTGAAAATAAATTACTCCAATGAAAAAATGAAACAAGTAATCACTTAGACATAGAGGTGAGCAAATTGTGGACAGAAAGATAAGTGACTCTGATGACAGAAACATTCTCAGTGTATTCATTCATAAAATGACGACAGCGAATGAGAGCCCCTGAAAAACCGCATCTTGTTGCTCGTGCATTGGAAGAGTGTGCATTTTCCAAAGCTTTTCATGTGTAATGTTTTGGAGATTTGACCTTCTGAATGTAAGAAGATGACAAAAAATGCTGTAGGTAGATAAAATTACAAGTAGTTGTTATAATTACAAGCTCATATACCTTTGACCTAAGTGTGTCTATGTTATATGTATACATTGAAGTAGAGATGCCAGGCTGTTGTACATGATGATGACACTACTGACCCCAGAGAACAAATAACCATGTTCTTAAGTTGGGTAGAAAGCATACAAACTAGGAGAGTTTTAATAAACTGAACATTCACTTGTCTGCCTTCGGAATTTCCCAGTGCAGTCAGTCTAACATATGGTTCTTCTCTATAGAAATCAGACCGTCTCTCTGAGATCATGTAGAGTAGCTTGGAGGGTGATGGTGCTAGTATGTAGGGTGCCTGTCTCATTAAAGCCACTCATGAAGCGTGAAATTAAACCTGATGGTGAAGGGCCCTACAATATGCACCATGCTTGCAGGCTTCATCACAGCATCACGTTTTAAAACATAAGCAGAAAAGGAAGGATTGCCAGATATTTGAAGAAGTAATTAACATGGAAATGAATTATTACTCTAACACCAGCAGGAAAAAAAAACAGAAATAAACAGGTAAAGATGAGAAACCTCACCCTCTAGTCATTACTACTAGAAAGATTCAAAAAGATGGCATACAGGAAACCAACACGAGAACTGGGTGCCATGAAAGAGTAGCAGGTGTGTGTGTGTGTGTGTGTGTGTGTGTGTGTGTGTGTTAATTTTGTGTGATGGGAGGTGTTTGACATAACATATTAGAGTATGAGTTATTTTGATGGTATATACCTGATCTGAAGAACTTAAATGAAGGAGAATTTATTTAAGTGACAGTTTCAGAGATTATTTCTGATATTCCAGTTAGTCATGCCAAGGAGGCCATGACAAAGCAGAACATCTCACAACTCACATAGGAGAGAGAATCTGTACTTATGTGCTTGTTGGCTTTCTCCTTTCATTGCATCTGGCTCCCCAGTATTGGGGTAGGGGTGCTGCCCATATTCACAGTGCATCTTCCCCTTTTGGCAATTTTCTCTTGAAATAGTCCCACAAATACTGTGCTAGTCCCCTAAGACCTTCCCTATTCAGTCAAGTTCACAAGATCAACCACGACAAGTCCATGCCTTGTCAACCTGATACCCAATACATTTCCTTAAACCATTGCACCCTACTGCTGGCTTGGGTCCCTCTCATGATATAAACTTTATTCAATCTGTCTTCAACTATCCCTAGAATAGCCACACTTCCAGCATTGCTTATAAATTCATGTTCAATATCTCTTCTGAACATCAAGGCAAACTCTTAGCTTTGAGCCCATGGAGAAAAATAAATGAAAATATAACAATTTCAATATGCAAGTATAGAGTACACACTGCCATTCCATAGAAAGGAATGGGTTAATGTCAAGGAATAATAGGACCAAAGGTAGACAGAAGCCCAGTACAAGAAACAAATTCTGCAGCTCCAGCTCTAGCTTCTAGAACATTCAATAACATTCTGTCCTAAAGGCTTTGGAAATTCCACCCATATGGTATTTCAATTTATGACCATTGTGTCCTCACTTGGTATATCTCACTAATGGACCATGGGTTCCCTTGGTGGTTGTTACAAGCTTTTCATGTTTACAACATTCTTATACTTCCTTTGCAATGAACACTTTGTCCTCACAGCTTCACACACTACCCATTCATGGGATACTTTCGGTGACAACAATCCTGCTACAAAAAGCCTTTCTCGGAAATCTGGGTGGAAACCTCATAACTCTATGACACATGTGTTTTTTTATGTCTACAAAGATAACACTCTGTGATTGAAGGATGTCAAAAACAGATGTCAGATAGAGCAATAAGTATATTACCTTGAATATGTATATATACAATATGATACATTTCCATAACTCCAGTGGCCTCTGGGTGCCTATATAGGTAAGCACAGTGAAAATGGGCCTGGGGAACTAAGTCCCATGACTGTACTATATAATAAGTGTGCTCTTGAGATGTTCTTCTCTGAACAGAAAAACTTTCCCATGAGTTTGCTCTTTAATATACTTGAGCCTGTGGTGGACACTCTGTGATGCCTGAGATTCTCGCAAATGGGTTCTCTATTGTCTCTTTGCAAAGTAAAGGCATTGATCTCTTTGGAAACCCCACTATCCCCAAATCCATACTTACTGTTTGTTTATTTATTTATTTTACAAACTGCAAAATTTTCAAATTTTCTACTCTGCTTTTACTTCAAAATTTCCCTTTAAGCCTAGTTAGAAGCAGCTGACAATAATGATGCCACAGTCTGAATGTTGGATTGTCTTGAAATTACCTCCTCCAGATTAATGAGCCTTTCATCTTTAAATTTAGCTTCCCCCAAAATATCAGGACATGGGACTTGGGGTGGGAGAGGATGCAGACAAGTTCTTTGCTGCATACATTTCCCAAGAGTGCTTGTTTCCAATGGAATATTAGTGAATTCAGTCTTCATGTTCCTACTTTTTCTTGTGTTCTAGTCTTAGCATTAGAATGGCCATGAAGTTCTGTTACAGTTCTGTTGGAGCTCTCTGTCCTACATTTCTAAATCACTTCCTGTGCTTCCTATAAATGAGTTCCAAAGGTTTAAGAAGTGCATGGTCCCGTTAGGTTTTAACTATGACCCCAGTTTTCTGGCATCAACCTCCTATGCTAGCCAGACTATGCACTTGACACAGAAAGATTAAGGGAGGACAGGTTTATTTTGGTTCATGATCTCAAAGGTTTCAGTTCACAAGGGTGGGAAGGACATACTGAAGCAGAGTAACTCATATTACAGTGGTTGCGATATACCTGTTGACTTTATTCTTTTCCTCTTTCATCCCACCTGGGCTTCTGATCTATGGGATAACACAATCTACATTAAGGGAAAGCCTTTGACCCTCTGCTGATTGTGTCTGGAAATGCCATCACAGATTTTATACACACACACACACACACACACACACACGCGTGTGTGTGTGTGTGTGTATGTGTGTATAATATACATCTATGTGTGTGACACATACATATACATATAGACATATATGTATATATACATTTTATATATATATATATATATATAGAGAGAGAGAGATGGGCTTTGATAATATATTAGGAATTTCTGAGTCTGATGAAGCTGACAATAAAGAAGAGCCATCATAGAAAATTTTTATAGGAAAAAAGACAAGTAAATAAAAAAGATAAAATATTTGAAATTCAAAGAAATTAATCCAGAAGGCTATTTAACACATAGTTTATAGATAGAAAACGTAAGATGTAGATACTGATCATGTGTATTTATAAATATCTTCTCAGAGCTTTCAGAAAATATATATTCAAGACCACTTTTCTACTTGATACGGAAGACACACAGTCCCAGGGCTCAGACAGCTGGAAAGCAGTTACATATGTCTCCCTTGACATATAATTTGTAAATATTTGTGTAAAAATTATCTAAATAGTTTTAAAGTTAGCCAGACCTTAAAAAAAACTATGGAATAATCACTAACCATGTACCAAATCATCCTAGGGACACACTTTTCACAAATCCCAAATTTGAGATTCTGGAAATTTAGAACTTCATAAGCAATGGCAAAATATCAAAGGGCATAGAAGTAAAATGAAGAAAACTTCAGAGATGGAAGAGCTGCTGGACTGGGAGACCCCAGACAAAAAGACCTTTTCTGCTCTTCTTTGTTGCTTACCAGAATTAAATGATAAGATCTATTGCTGAAGATACCACATGCTTTGCTTGCAAGGCAAAAAGAAATCACGTTGGGAATGATCTAGAAGCACCCCTGCTGCCAGCTAGTTTTCATAGTCCTGGAAAATAATATGCAGGCTGATGGGGTATCAAAGGCAGCAGAGCACTTAACCAGCTGTGAACCCTATGTACTGTAATACCAACCTGCCAGGTAAGATGTGTCCACTTGTGTAATAGTGGCTTGGCTTTTACAGGAACAACCAACTGCTAACTGATTGGATTTGGGTCCTTCGCACAGGAGCGAATCCATGTTGGTCTTGTAAACTCAGTCAAAAACCCATGTTTGGAGAGGGCATAGGAGTTGGAGGGGAAATTACTATAGACAGTTAAATGATGTAATGTCAAACTACCTTCTAAATAAATAAGTTTATTCCCATAGACAAATGCTTCATTCAGACTTAATTAGAGAATTCTCTTTCTGTAATGATGGTCTAAAATTGAGACTCATGGCTGACGAATATGCTGTGAATAAGTAATTGGTGAGTTCTCAGCCCCAAACAAGGTATTTATATTTCTAAGGACCAGAGACATCCCAGCAGTAGAAGAAGAAAGGATGTAAACATAAGAATGTAAGAGAAAGAATATATGGAGAAGGGCTGCAAAGTGCCATCGTCTAAGCATGATATGGCCATGGCAATCATGAACTCAATAGCAGCTATGGTTGCTGCTACTGAGTCTGCACCAAATTGGCCCAGCCAACAGTCAGCCATGGGTGCTAGAGAAATTCATAGAGACCTCCCCCTATTGCTGAACTATTGGCTATTGACAGATTCTTGAAAGAAGGTATCATTGCCTTCAGTTGTGTTCCCACTGCTGAGCCCACCAGACTCTAATGGATAGTTTCCAATCCATAGTCACATAGACTCAGTGAGTAATAATACCAAACCAAAGGTCATAAATGTGAAAAACATTTATAGAGATGAAGGGACCTGACAGGGGTGGGAGGGAGATAAGAAAGTGTTGATAAGAAGAATAATTGAAACACACCATATGCCATGTATGAAATTGTCAATAAAGTTAATAAAATAATAAAACACTATTAGATTATAACTTGAAGTACAGAGCAAATGCTTTGTTGTTTATTTTTTTAAATAAATGATTAGATAATTAGAAAGACAAACTTGTGCAGGACACTTTTAAATGGTGCACCGTAGCCATCACCTTGGAGAGATGAAGCTAATTCATTGCTCTTTAAAAAGTTATATTCCCATTCATTAGGATGCCTTTTTGTCTTAATGACTGTGTCCTTTGCTTTACAGAAGCTTCTCAGTTTCAGGAGGTCCCATTTATTTATTGTTGTTCTTATTGTCTATGCCACTGGGGTTATACATAGGAAGTGATCTCCTGTGCCCAAGTATTGCAGGCTACTTCCCACTTTCTCTTCTATGAGGTTCAGTGTGGT